>VALG01002413.1:0-11552 GCA_009835305.1 Ipomoea purpurea
ATGAAATCTACACTAAGAAAAAGATTATGAGAAGGTCCCAATATACGCTTCGATCACCTTAACCTACTAAATATTGTACATTATGAATAACCTTATCACAGATATAATCCTACCTCTTATGTTATAATTCCATTCATCTCAAAGCCTAGCAACACGTGACTAAAATTCACTTCACTGATGCATGCTAGGAAGAATAATGCGGTTTTTACTCTAATATATAATTTTTCTTGTTCTGTTAGTGTATTTATTTTGTTGAGCTAATCATATGAGACTTGAACTTGCTCTATAATAAACCAGACTACCTATTAGGCAGTCCTGATCTCAAATTATCATTAGTTTCATATTATCTTTTTTTTTTTTATTTGTGTAGTATCCAATGAGTTACAGTCATATACCAAGATGTGAAAGACATAATTCAATTAATACTTTATATTATTATATTCCAGAATTTATACATATAAAAACAATTGAGGGAGTGTAATTACTTTTGAAAGTGGAAGAATATGGGCATAGAGATCGTTAATAAAACTAATCAAAACTAAAAAATTGAACCAATGTGTAAGATTAACCGAGTAATGATATGTGTGAAGTTAAATTCACTTGTGAAAATGATGAAGTACTTGTAAAACAAAAATAATAGGACTATCCTTTATCATACTTTTAGTTCATTAAATTAATATGGTAAACTCTTTAATATAAAAAAAATCAAAAATAAGGTGTTAGGAATAAACCAAACCAATAAATTATCAACTAATTAGACTCATAAAGTACAAAATAACATATGGGCTAAACAATCCACAACAATCAGGTGAAAATAGCTCACAATGTTCGGATATAAAATAGAGGCTTTATCTGAAGAAGTATAAAAATAATTTCGAAGATTAACAAAATACTTTTTGGACGACTCAATAGCCTTCCCGTGGCCTACCCGACCAAATCCCGAACAAATAGAAAAATTAATCAGAGTAGATAATCCTAAAGAACGTTAAATAATAGACAAGTAAAAAAGAACCCAAAATTTACACCCA
This sequence comes from Ipomoea purpurea, assembly GCA_009835305.1. Classification (NCBI taxonomy): domain Eukaryota; kingdom Viridiplantae; phylum Streptophyta; class Magnoliopsida; order Solanales; family Convolvulaceae; genus Ipomoea; species Ipomoea purpurea. The sequence goes on from VALG01002413.1 coordinate 1,029, forward strand.
CTCGTGATTTACACACACTACCACCCCAAAAACACAAATATCAATAACAACTAACAAAAAAAAAGAAAACTGGCTAGACGAATATATAGAATCTCACATTTCGCCTATTTCGAACCGCTATTGCTTACATCTCTACATACTCTCCTTTATTATCCGCCATTCAATAGCGGACGCATGACTGATAAATAACGATCATTATTATATACGTTTCAATTAGCTACAAAAGAGGAGAGCGTAGGAAATACTTGTTCTGATATTTAATACAGAAATTTGAAGTAACGTACTGTATATTTTAATTATATTGTACGGAACGTGTTAATGATGAAAATAACCATTAATTTGGATTTAAAATATGCAGTAGCGTATGAACAGGAGAAAGAGGTCTTCTGACTTCCTTGAGAAATATTTTGGTGATATGTTATGTAATACATAGGAATATTTTTAAAGAAAAAAGATCAAATTATGCCGTTTTGCTGGAACATAGAACATTTGAAATATTTGTACGTAAAGAAAATGTAAAATTTAAAGTCACAACACTGTGTGTCTGATATATTAGGAATAACTAAATGTTTCGCGTTCCAGGAGCGAAGGTCAGATTATGGTAGGTTTGGTAGCGACTAATCGTCGTGTGGAAATTTTGGGATCCGGTAACTTCTTTGGCTTAGAAAATAGTAATTGGTATAATGAGATTATATGATCGGATGGTATACTAGCCTAGGGCTCGGAGAATTGTCGGAACACGGGGTTTTCAATTATGGTGTAATAATGGATGATCTTTGAGAAAGTTGAGGACAATCATAAATAAGGACAAGACTCGTGATCAACATGCTTGGTGCGCACGTGAAATTCATTATTTAATAGGAATTCATTGTCTAATGTAATTCTACTATACATATTACTCAAAATATGTCTTAGAGGCGGAGGGAAATTAGGAGTTAAGTTCCTGCTCCAAAGATACGCTAGTCTTCTTATATAAATAATTCATACTCCAAGGGTAAAATAAGATTCGCAAACTATCGCTTTTATATATACTACTTATATATATATAAATATACGATATAATAACTATATATAGTTAACTATATATAGCATAAAGTATATCTATATATCCACTCTATATACTTATTTATATAGGTGGTGTTGGTTAGGCCGTTTTACTGTCCCATAAAGTCATAAAAATAATGTTTGGCGGCCGCTCGTGGAGAGATCGCGACAGAAGTTTATGTTTCTCCTAATAAATCGAGTACGCCGGAGAGCAATCTAATGGGAAAGTCAATGACAATCAGCTACGTCCCAGAGAGGGGAAGTGGATCAGGCCACTTGAGTGGCGGGATTATGCATGATACTGAGTAGACCTAATTCGGCCAAGCGGGCCAGATCTGGAGATTCTGTAAAGGGCCGTCTAAGGGGGACGCAAGGCTAAGGGGAAAAATCCTTCGGGCTGTTGGGTGCGCGTCAGTCGGCTACTACCGCCGATGGAGGAAGGCAGAGATATAGCATGAACAGTGGCGACAAAATGGTGGATAAGCGTTTTGGAAGTGTTGGGAACACCGTCGGGACACATTGGACAGGGCAGTGAGTTCCCACCACTGCAGACCCCCGCCACCCAAAAAAAGAGGCAGAGACAGTTCAAACTTACGCTAAGGCTCGGAAGATGTCGCACTCAGGCATGTATCCAGATAGAATAGACCCAACCCGCAATTGAGCCATGAGGCAGCCAGGCAAAAGCAAGTCCTATATGGTGGAATATGTGGAACTCAATCCAAAAGGGGTCAAGGAGATAGTGACGAGTCGTTGGAGCTACTCAGGGAGCACAAGTTTGGGAGGTGGCGGCGTTAAAAAAGAAGGTGCGCAATTTGCAACGCAATGTGAAGGGAGAGAAGGACATGTTGGCCACTCGATCGCTGTCTATCTTCCTATTCATCAATGAAGTCCGAAATTATCGGGCACCAAGGAATTCAAGTTCCCGACCATGCTGACATATAACAGAACGTATTATTAGAGCGATCATCTGGTCGGTTTAAGGAAAAGAGCTTGTGGTAGGTGTCGGAGGACCCCGTATATCTCAGGAGAGTCAAAACCCTAAATGAGTATCTTAGGAAGTGTAGATTGTCGAGGACCTGGACGATAAATTTGCCCTAACCCTATTCATTTATTAGTCGCTCAAGGCGGGGGATCAGTAAGCCAGTCTATGGGCAAATGTCCCAGAGACCTACGTCCAGGCCATCCCAACGAGCCAATTGGTATGCGGAAACTGAGGAAGTCCTTAGGTAGAAAGGAATTGGTATCCGGGTCCCAACCAGTACATGAGGTGCGATAAGCTAACTCGCTAGCAAAGCCGTGTAGCACGTGACAACCTTGATAAGGCTTAAAAGGGACCCACTAACCTTCACTGACGAGGATATACCGAGGGGTATAGTGTCATATCATGACGCCATGATGATAGCCATAGATGTGAAGGGGACAATTGTCTGACGTGTATACCGTAGACCTGTGGAGTAGCGTGATTGTTATGTGTGAAAACCTTCACCTAAGGTGACAATTCTACCTACACCGAGAGTTCCCACATCTCACTCCAACAGGTATTAAAAATACGCGTAGCAATTTGGGTAATATGTGCGGGGATGGGGGAGAAATTAAAATTTTTATACTTAATTACGCGGGTATGGGGGGTGGGTTAAGCTAGGTAATACGTGCAATATAAATATGTTATTGTTTGTTTATTAAATATAAATATATTATTATACATTAATTATAATTAAGAAAATTTTATAAGAAACTACTCAAACTAAATATAAAGATATTCAATATTGGATTCAAAATATAACAATCGAATTGATTGAAGCGAAACCAAGTACATCGATTTTCTTACACCCATAAGTGCAACCTAAGCAAAAGAGAGGAAATATATGAACATAAGCAATTGATTGAGTTGAAATATAACCTTTTTTTTTTTTTGGTAGCCTTGTTATTCTACAAATTAAATGATAATGTAATAACATTTTTGAATCTCTAAATTAAGTTAAGGTGTCAATGTTCATTTAAAGTATTTACTTTGAAGATGAATTATTATCATTAATTAATTATAATTTATGTTGCATTTGTAATACAAAATATAATATGCATTAGAGGTGCGACGACCTTTAATAGTTCACAGCCAAATTAAATAAATTAATAAATTACATGTTGTGAGGCCATGTCAAAGTCCCAAAACTCTCAACCCTCCCACCCAAAAATTATGACGTCCATCATACAACACTAATCGTCACCTATTAAACTCATCATGCAGTCATGATTAGTCCGTTACTTAGTTATATGTTATTATGTTTTCTTGCATGAATGATTTTTAATTCTCTTAGGTTTTGCGAATGTTGTTATCTTTGATTTATGAAAAAAAAATAAAAATCTACCATTGTGTAAATTCGCTTTGGGACCCTAGCCGGTATTAGACATTGATCCTCTCATCTATGCCCTAGTGACCCGCTTAATTAGTTACCATGATTTACCCTTTCACTATCTTGTCACTAATATTAATACCTATATTGAAGGATAAAGAGTCAAAATGTCTCACTGGAGTTCAGACTTGTGATCTCCGATTTGAGAAAGTCAAGTCACATGGGTGTCATTTAGCTACAAGCTACTTAGTTGACAATAAGATTATTACAGAAGTACAAATTATTATATTGGCCAGTTCATCGCTCATTTCGAACATTACTCCTCCATTGAAAAAAAAAATAAAGTCTAGTGGTTGATTGGAATTGTCTCGATTCTGGAAGAGTCGCACTTGTGTGAAATTGTTTCACGGATCTTAATCCGTGAGACGAATTGAATCTAGGATACTTGTTTATTACTACTTAGTATAAGAAACCCTAATACTTAATTCAAAAATTTTAATACCAATTGAAATAAATAAACTAGTACTTATAATAGATATTTTAATATTTATATGTGAAAATTGTGAAACTATTTATGATAAAATAATTGTTATTAACAATAAATATTGTAAATATTTATAACTGAAATTGTGATACTTACAAAAGTGTAATTATAATGTAAATATTGTAAAACTTATGAAAGAAATTATTGTAATACTTAATGTAAAAAATTTAATACCAATTTGAATTAAAAATAAATTGGTATTTATGATAGATATTATATTGTAATACTTATATATAAAATTATCATACTATTTAAGGTAAAGTTAACTGCTACTACTGATATATATATTTATAATTGAAATTATGATTCTTACACACTCAATTGGCTATAACCTGACTCGTCTCAATGACAAGAATCCATAATAGTATTAAAAATTAAAGGAATAAGGTTTAAATTGACCACTAAACGTAACCTGAAAATGCAATTAGGCCACTGAACGAAGAAAAGTGCAATTAGACTAGTGAACACTCCAAATGTATGCAATTTCACCGGATAGCAGGTTACCATCAATTAACAGGTTACCTGCTTACGTGGTAGCTGAGTTGGCATTTTTAATAATTTTAATAATAAATTTTAAAAAAATAGAAAAAAATTAAATAAAAAATAATTTTAAAAAATGACGAGATGGCTGCCCTCCCTCCTCCTTCGTCTCCGCCGGAGACGAAGGAAGAGGGGCCGGGAGAAGGGGGTGGCCGGCGGTCACCTCGTCGTTTTTTTTTTTTTTTTTTTTTAAAAAAAAATTTAAATTTTATTATTAAAAATTATTAAAAATTCCAACTCAACTGTCACGTAAGCAAGTAACCTGTTAAAATTGATGGTAGCCTGTTATCAGATGAAATTGCATACATTTGGAGTGTTCAGTGACTTAATTGCACTGTTTTTTTTTCTTTTTTTTTTCGTTCAGTGGCCTAATTGCATTTTCAGGTTATTACATTTAATGACCAATTTGAACCTTATTTTAATTAATTAAATTGCATTTTAAAAATAGATTCTAAAATAGTCATTTGTTTGTTGATAAGTCAAGTGACCCATAATAGTAATTAATATCTAAAGAAGAAGAATGACATAAAACAATATCTAGCTAGCATGCAGAATAAAGTCTTGCGCTAAAACTACTTCTTAACAGAAGGGATGGAACAGACTATAGGGGTGAACTAAAAAGATAATTAATTAAAATATTTAATATTGACTTATCTTTTCTTGAATGCTACTAGCTCTATTACAATGTAGTATCTGTTCATATACTTGAGCTAATAACGCCTCCACTGAAGCTCGAACTCACAACCTTTCAAATGAAAGTCTAACCGAGATATCATTAGACCATATAGTCCTGGTAATAATATTGACTTATCTACTTGTTAATTAGTCCAACAATGAGTTAAACATAATTTTTGTACCTATAAATCACAAGTTCAATTATTGTCAATACTTTATTGGTCGAATTTGTCACAATCGTCACATGAAATATCAATGGTAAGTGTCAAAATCTTTAACCTAGTCGCTAATTTTGTGTCTACAATGTTATTTTAAAGATAAAAGGAAGAATATAATTAAATTCATATTTTAAAAAAAAATTGTGAATGAATAATTACACAACTTAATTGATCTATCAATCTTTGTAAGGCTTGAATGCTTTAAAAAAAATAAATGAATACACCACTTACAAATTAAAAAATATATACATTTTAAGATTTAAACTCATTTTCAAAACCAATGAACTTGTGGTCTAGTGACATAAAATAAACTTTCTCAAATGGGAGGTCATATGGGCTTGAGTCTCAGTGAAAACGGTATTTGACTCTTTGTGCTTCAGTAGATTGAGATGGCATGGAGTTAACGGCAATTTATATCGTGGTGCACTGTAGACCCGTCCATCCAATACATATTGTGGTGCACTGTAGACTCTGTCCGTCCAATACATATCGTGGTGCACTATAGACCCTGGTCCGTCCAATACATATCGGGTGCATATAGACTGTCCGTCAACTACATATGGTGGTGCACTAGACTCTGGTCCGTCCAATACACATAATTTGTATTATGAACGTAAAATTCTGTGCATTATAAACATGAATTCTATACGTTATGAAGTTAAATTATGTGTATTAGATCAGATTCACAGTGCACTGTGGACCTAGGTCCGTGTCTACAATATAACAATAATTGGGAGTTAACATAAGCTTGGGAAAGAGGAGTTAACATAAGCTAGCAAGGCTTGGTACTTGGTAAACTATATAATTTGAGGGCCACATGACGCAATTTACACCACGCTATTTATAAATTTACGTTGCATCCTAACGGTATAACATTGACAGATCAAACTATATATTCAACGTCACATTGGCTTACAATATGTTGTTGCAATTTTTGACTTCCATATGTTCACTCTACTAAGCTTCCTTTCATGATTCATTATCCAAATATAATGACATATATATGCATGTTAATAAGTTGAAGCCTAATTATTATAGGTCTGCTTATAATTATTCTCTCTGTTTCATTTTAACGTGTCATTACTTATTATTTATTGAGTTAAACTAACTCTTTCTTCTTTTGTATATTTTTTTAGTAATTTTTTACTTAATTTTAAATTTGATTTTTTGTGTTTAATAGTACTTTTAGTGTAGTTTCTAAATATATAAATTTTGCATATAAATACTAAACTTAATATTATAAAAATTAGATTAAAAATAAAATTCAGTCAAACCTCGTTAACCGAAACCAAGCACAATAAAATTGGACGGAGTAGTTTGTTAGTGGATTATGTTAATGGTTAGTAATTTGATAACTTAGAGAATGTGGTTAAGTGAGAAAAAAAAAAAAAAAAAAAAAAAAAAAAAAAAAAAAAAACTCATTTATCCTTAACCAAATGTCCGGGATTCAATCATTGGCATTGGATATGGAATAACTTTAAATTTCCAGGCCAGCTATCCCACCAGTTGCCTACAATTCAACCAAAGGATTAGTCACAATATATATCCGACGGTAGAAATTCTGATCTACACCAAAAAATGGTCATTGATTTTGTAAATAGTTGAGGACATGAATTTATTATATACACAATCATTTATTTAATTATTAATAATTAATAATTAATATAAATAAAAATGTTTTTTAATAATTATTCATTATAATAATAATAAAAATAAAAATTTAATTTACAAATATTTGATTCACTATTTTTCACAAACCAAACACCATTAAAATCTTTCATTACCAAGTATAACTAAGAATCATTCATCAGCCATACAACATGGTTAAAATGAACAGAGAAAAATTTTTACATGAAGATGTGAAAAAGAAAAACAAAACCTTTTTAACATAAACCAAAGTCAAATTTACAGACACAGGTCAAACAAGAGGACCAAATCCAAGTACAGAGTAGCAGACACAGGTCAAGTGGGAAATTAGAATTGAGAGAAATAAAGTTATTTAGTAAAAGAAAAAAAGAAGATAAACTCATGTTCCCAAATGCAGTCGTCCACAGTACAAGTAGTAAACAAGCAAAAAATGATAATCAAATCTCAAGTAGCAGAAAAAAGTATTCCTTAATCCCACATGCATTTACAGTGGATGCCAGATTTGATCAAACCTTAATAAAAATCCCCCAGTCTTCATTCAAACCTGCAAAATATAAATACTGGCAGCAGTTAGAGCCTAGAGGTCACGCAAACATTATCCCTTCAAACTTAACAATCATGACTGGGCACCAAAGATAAAAGATTCACAGTGGAAAATGTCAAATAGAGTTAGTACATGCACATCATGCAGAGTAAATAAATGGATTGCATCACGAGGGGAAAGCCATTGGTCAGAATCCTGCAAGATAGAGACCTATGGCTAATCAAATTGAGATAAATCAGAAAAGTTACAGAGCTCTCAACCGTATTGTATTGAACTGGGATCTGAATAGGTGCTGGGGATTTGTCGATATCACAGGTCCTTATCTCTGCGACTAATCAAAAGAAAACGGTGTGTATGCAATAGGTAGATGGTCGCAGTGCACATCATACTTCGACGCTAAGACTTCCTGACGCCTAAGAGGGCTCAGAATTGGGAAGACTAAAAAAATGGATAAACCGTTAACATCATCAATGACTAAATCACAACTCACAAGAGTGAAGATCAGAGTGGGAAAAAAATTAACAGTTTTGACTTTTGACAAGTACATGTCATGCAAAGTTGGTTAGACATGCAGCCTAATTTTCTCTGTTTTTCTCCCATGCATTATTCACTAAAGAATATATTAAAATGCTTCAACTTACAAAAATAAATAGCATGGATATAACAAGCTATATATATATATATGTGTGTGAGAAGTAAAACTACTATATCTATAAATCTTTAATGATACTAGAACACTTTCATAGAGTTTACGATGTTATGACTCCACGAGATAGCAACACATTCAGAAGGATAGTAGATTAACAAATAAAGCAAAGGCCACAAGGGAAACATAAACTATTAATCCACTCAAATAAGGACGTTGAATAATCAAAGCTGTTCAAGGCTTCACTTAAGCTACAATCATAGAGAACAGAGAAGGGTTAAATTTTAATGGAATGGGTATAGAGTGTCATTTTTTGTAAAGTAATAAAGATACAAATGGAAAAAATAATGAAAAGCTCATGGCACTTATTTTGAAATGCAACGTTTCAAAATAAGTTTTTTTTTTTTTTTTTTTTTTTTAAGTAGAATGTCCTTTACCAAACAGAGCTTATAATTTATTAATAACTTTAAATAAGTATAAGATCTAAAATAAAATTTACCAAACAAATTCATAACATATGAACCTCTGAAAAGCACATGACGTTATAACTTGTAAGTAGTAAAGACACAGGTCACGTGGGAAATTAGAATTGATGCTGTACAAGTTGGAAATAAAGTTTTTTTAGTAAAAAACAAAGATACACTCATTTACCAATCAAGCAGCAGTCATAGTACACGTAACTAGTAAACAAGCAAAAGATGATAATCAAATATCAAGTAGCAGTAAACAAGTATTCTTAATCACATATGCATTTTACAGTGATGCCAGATTTGATCATCCTTTATTATTTAAAAAAAAAAAACAGTCTTCATTCAACCTGCGAACATATAAATATTGGCAGTTAGAGGCCACGTCAACAACACCAAGGTTATCACCTTCAAATTAAACTTAACAATCATGACTGGGAACCAAAGATAAAAGATTCACAGTGGAAATGTCAAATACAGTTAGTACATGGACATCATGCAGAGTAAATAAATGGATTGCATCACGAGGGAAAGCCATTGGTCCATCTCGTGCAAGATAGGGACTTATGGCTAATCAAATTGAGATAATCAGAAAAGTTATGAGCTCTCAACCGTATTGTATTGAACTGGGATCTGAATAGGTGCTGTGGATTTGTCGATATCCACAGGTCTTATCTCTGCGACTAATCAAAAAGAAAACATTGAGTATGCAATAGGTGGATGGAACGCTAAGACTTCCTGACGCCTAAGAGGCTCAGAAAATTGGAAAGACTAAAAATGGATAAACCGTTAACATCATCAATGAAATCAATCACAAGAGTGGGCAAAAATTAACGGTTTTGACAAGTACATGTCATGCAAAGTTCGAAAGACATGCAGCCTAATTTTCTGTCTTTTTTCTCCACAGCATTATTCATTAAAGAAGCTATAAAAATGCTTCAACTTATAAAAATAAATAGCATGGATATAACAAGCTATATGTCAGAAGTAAAACTACCATATCTTTAAATCTTTAATGATACCAGAACACTGTCATAAAGTTTGAACAATGGTAAAACAAGAAGCTTCAATTTTGGGGGGGATGGAATTTCTCTCTGACAGGTTAAGAACAAAGAGCTTTTTACACTCCTACATCATCACTAAATAACCATAAGAAATGGCAAATGAGAAGTCACCTATACATAATGATCATACTTGATTAGTAGATTTTTTTATTTTTTTTTTTTTTTTTTGGGGGGGGGGTGGTGTGGCAGTATGGATACACAATTGTTTAGAAGTTGGTGGCGATTTCATATGTATGGGGGCAATACAGGTACACAATTGTTACGATGTTAGACCTCCACCAAGATAGCAACACATCAGAAGGATAGTAGATTAATAAATAAAGCAAAGGCCTCAAGGGGAAACATAAACTATTAATCCACTCAAATAAAGGACGTTGAATAATCAAAGCTGTTCAAGGCTTTACTTAAGCTACAATCATGAGAAATCCTCATTAACACTGTCATTAAGTAATTAAGCATGCTTGATAAGTGCAGTAAGTACAATAGAATCCAGGTCCATCCAATAGTCATTATTGGAAAATGACTGAACTTGAGTTAATTTGGTAAAAATGCATTACTTGAAATGCTCCTTGCTTCATGGCTAAAAGACTGGCAAAAAAGGAATGCAGCTAAATTTTCACATGTATACAACCAAAGGACCATTTTCTAGCTAAGAGTTGTAATCACACAATGATTGGCTTAAACTTCACTCGCTAGTTGCTACTAATGGAACATATTCTCCTTCCTCTAAGCATCTCACCAACAAAACTCCAAACCTTACAGTTAATGCCCAAACAAAATGCAT
>VALG01002414.1:0-28040 GCA_009835305.1 Ipomoea purpurea
CCTTACATCACCCGCCCTTGCTCCGTGGACTTTTCCTGCATATTCAATGTATCAATAGGGGTATTGTATAAGAAAAGAAGTTACAAGAAAATTCAGAGATACGGTTCTTATACATTTTCTTAAAGAAGTTAGTCTTATGATTCTAACTGAAAAAGTTTGTCTCCAAAATTTGCTGCCTTGTGCCAACATCATTTTCATCCAGCTATAAGCATCTCCATTTTCGAACATCATTCGATTCTTATAGCTGGATGAAGATGATTCACTGCACTTTGGTTGCATATTGAAGCTGCGACTGCTATCGAAAACAAATAACCTATCTATATAAAACAAACAACTTAGATTTAGAGAATAAGAAGTAAGATATTTTTTTTTTTAAATCCAAAAATTGCCTTTTAGGTTTGACCTGCAAATAATACTTAGGACCAAATCAGGTAAAAATGTCATAGTCGATGACCAACTGAGTAATTTTTGATAGTCAAGGACCAAATTGGTGAAATTCTCATAGTCGAGAGACCAAATCGGTAATTTTCTCCCAAGTTAACTGTTGGGGCCAACTATACTAACTTTATACAAGTGTGCGGAATTGAACCCTAAGAATGAGGGATACAATATTAGTTTTGAAACCACATAGTTTTAAGTTTAATTTCCATTGGAGTTGTCTATTGACACTATTGATTTGAGCCGATCATATATAAGCAATCTAGGTTGATTTTTACCTTATTGTGATCTTTTGTTGGTTATGATTATGAGATGAATTTAATCCAAAACATGCCTTCAAATAGCAAGTGTGAATTTTTTGGTAAATAAAAAATTAGTTTTGATATATGGTGTTGGACAAAACTTACGGCTCGTTTGGTTCGCTGGAAAATATTTGAAGGGAAATGGAATTGAAATTCCATGGAAAATAAATTCCAAGAAAACAGATTCCATTGTTTGGTTGGTGGAAAAGAAATTACTAGGAATATGAATTCCATTGTTTGGTTGAGTTTGGAAGAGTAAGGAATAATGAGTATAATGACAAATATAACCCTACACAATAATAATAATATAATAATAATAAGAGTAATAAATAAAGAATGGTGATGGTAAAATTGTCATATTAGTTTTCCATGGAAAAGGTTTTCCATGGAAAACAAAATACCTAGCATAAGCTAGGAATTTGTTTTCCTTGTCTTTAAGAAAACTTTTTCCAAAAAGTTTTCCATCCAACCAAACAACGTAAAACATCATTTTCCTCACTTTTAGGAAAACATTTTCCATGGAAAATGTTTTCCATCCAACCAAACACCCCCTTATAGTTAAATTAAACTAAAAAAAAAAAAGGAAAAAAGTTATACTCCATCTTGCCATCTTTTAAATAATTATTGGCTTTAATTGAATGGTGTTAACTCTTTAATTTCATAAAAATGTATTTTTTTTCTTAAAAAAACACTTTCTCTGTCGCATTTTGTTTGTCTAATTTAGTTAGACTTGATTGAAATTATTTTAATTTAATTTTTTATTAAAGTTAAGTTTAATATTAGTATATAAATTTATATTTTATAAATTACATTAAAAATATTATTAAACACAAAATATTAAATTTAAACAAAATAGGTAAAATAAAGACATAGCGAGTAATTTTTTTTATATTCACTAATTATCTATGAATTAGTCTAGTCCACAATAATTTTTATTAAAAAAAAAACTTATTAATGCAAAAAAATTAATAAAATATATCATGTCAAGACATAAATATTAAAAAGATCAAATTTAAAATAAGGATCTAAGTTGTAACACGACTCTTCACTAAATAAGACAAAATACAACAAAAGCTATGTTTGGATTCTTTAGATTTCAAACCCACACATTATTTTATACTTTCTAGGCCAGCATCTCAAACCCAAATCAAATGTCACGCCTGCCCATATGACCGGCACATATTTTCATTTGAAATTTGCATTTTAGTTATTTAATTATACATGTAGTACAAATTCGATGTTTGAATATATACACGATCATCTTTAATCTCTAAGTTATTACAAAATTATAATTTTAATTTATTGAGACTATTATTGTCACTAATATGTCACTTGATAAAATCATAGATTTAGTCATTCAGGAACTAAATTCACTATTTTATGCATAATTTTAAGATTTAAAGATGATCACAACGACTATATTACCAAAAAAAAAAAAAAAACTCAATGACTTCTGTACTACGTGTATAACTATATTACCAAAAACTTTTTCATTTTTTATTTGTACTCGAACATTTATTTGAGAAAAATAAAAAGAAAAATACATTTTAAATTCTTCAATTCACTAAAAAGTTTGAACGCACTACACAAAAGGAGGTTTTGAATGAAGAGAGTCTTATAACTTTAACTGACAAAGGTAACAAGGTGAAGTAATTTAGATTGTTCATAGTTGGCTCAAATCTTCTATTAAATAGTTATTATGAAAAAAAAAATTAAAATTTTGTAATCAAATTAAATGTTTACACTGAAATTATCCCATACCTTGAGCTCTCGCACAGTCGCACTTGCAAGAGTAAGAGCATGAGTACATAGTAAATTTTTATTGCAACCTTACAAAAAATGATACTCCGTATGAATTTTGTCTTCCTCCATTCATGAAATGGCGCCCTTCTACTCTGTGCTTCGCAGTGCATCTAGACGCGCTAGTCTTTTTGCAGTCCGCACTATTGATTCTTCTGCAGCTTCCTATGGCGAAACCGTCGCGCCAAACCCTATTCGCAATCGCCTATTTCTCAATAGCTGGCGGCGCTGCTGCTCTCCTCCGGTGCAACATTTTTCTACCGCCGTCGCAGCTAAGAAGAAGAAGAAACAAAGTTCGTATGATGATCATCTAATTCGAGTCATCAACTCCGAAATTAAGTGCGCCCGTGAATCTGAATTGCATGATTGTGTAAGCTTTCAAATTTCTTATACTCCACATTATGCTTAAGATTCCTTTATTCAAAGTTTTAGAGTATGTTCTACTGAGCATTGCTGAAATTGAGTCGTTTTCACTTTTCAGTATATAACTGTCCATCAATTTGTGATCCTTTTACTGCATTACTACTGTACTGATGATCAGATACTAATGCTAGGTTTTCGTTGAAATAAACGTGATTTTTTTCCTTGGAATTTTGTCGAACATCTTGTGCTCACATACATAGATGCGATTATTACGAATATTACAAATACTAAGCTATCCATCATTACGTTGAACATACAGAGATAGTGAAGTAGCTTTTGGAAACACAAAACAAAAACATACTGGTTATTTATGCAAAATCTATGCTGTTGCCATTTTCATATAGGCCGTAGACATCCCTGATGGGTTACCTTTCAAGGTAGAAGATAATGCTGGCGATAGATTCATTGAGCTTAAAAGGGGCTATCAAAATGAGGTGATCAAAATCAAAGTTGACCTGCAGAATGCTAGATGTGAAGCTGCATATGATGATAATGACAAAGACATAGAGCCTCAACCTAGTATTCCTGTGGTAATAACTGTGTTAAAACACAACGTCTCCTGTCTGCAGTTCGACGCCATTGTTTTACCAGACAGGATTTGTATCCGGGGGTTGAAATTGAAAGAGTCTGAAAGTTCAGAAACCCAGCTAGCATATACAGGGCCTGATTTCTTGTAAGTTCATATCTATCTATGTTTCAATGATTTGAATTCAACCGTTGAAACTTGAAATCATTTTACAGTTGTTGATTCACTAAGCTGTAACACCCTGCCTCCAGGGATTTGGATGAGAGCTTGCAGAAGTGTTTCCAGCAATATCTTGAAGCCAGAGGGCTCACATCCAGTACTGCCATCTTTTTGCTCGAGTACGCCATCAGCAAAGAAACTAAGGAGTACCTTAGGTGGCTCGAAACCCTTAACAAGATTATAGAAATCTAAATAGCTAGATCATGAGCGTAAGTTCGAACCAAATTATTTTTTATCAGTAGCCAACGTGAGCTACTGTAGTGCGTATCCGGTTAGGTATCATGGAAGCGACAAACCCTTGTGCATGAATTTACATTGTCATCATTTTCAAGTTCTTGTTGAGTGATTGAACAGTTTGCAGGTGGTTGATATGGGGCTGTTTTCAGAGTATGCCATTGGTTTCCTTGTTGATCGGTTATCCACCCATATTTACGTTTCGTTCCATTTGGACTCATTCATTTCAGTAGTTCTCAATATTCTTGTTTAATTACGTAGCTTCATATAACAAATTTCTGAATTTATCTTTTACCCTTTCATCTGTCACATCTATTGGCAATTCATTAACAGCTTACCAACTTAGCTTTCACATCACATGTGTGGATATTTATTTATTTGCTTGTTAGCAATGTTTTATTGGATCAAAATGTAATGTATACTATCTTGAAAGGTGATCGAGTAGGTAGAGTATGATTCTCAATTTCATACATAAATGATAAATGTCACAAGTTTAATTCCTGCTAACACCTTGCCTGTTGCACATAATCTTCATAATATAGTTTACCTTTGTAGTCGGACAGTTGATTGGTAAAAGTTTTAAATTTGATTTTTTTGATCTATAAAAGTTGTCTATTGGTCTTTTACACATACAATACCAAGTAATAATATCCCGCCCACAACAACCACCAAAAAAAGAAGCAAAACAAGTTAATTTTCAAATTATTAAGTGTTTACAATTGATTAATCATGTTACATCAATCAAAATTTGTACTATCAATCTATCATATGTACTAATAACCCTTACAATTATATTCTGATTTTCGGAATCAACTTGTTGGGACGATCGGAGCTATTGCACAACGTAGTGCATGTAATAATGTTGTAGTAATTAAGAAATTAAACATGGTATAGTCAAAGAAGAATGGGCCCTAGCATGAATCACGTCCAAGGAAAGGTTTTGCCAGGCAGATATTACAATAAAATGTTTGGGAACCAAAAAAAAAAAAAAAGGAAGAGAGAGACAAACAAACAAACCTACATTGTCTTTGACATCACTCTGATGTTATTTACTAACAACAGTTGGTCCAAGCTAGACCCCATCTCTCTGGTCTTGATCTATAAATGCAACCATTGCCATAGCTTCGATCATATCATTCACCAATAATCTCATAACCCAACTATAAGCAGCCTTCTCCCATTACACATTCAATCGTCATGGCTGCAACATATCTTCCACAAATGTTTTCAATGGCAATCATACTTCCACTTCTAGCTTTGTTTCTCCTTCCTCAACCTGCACAAGCCTTAACTAGGCACTACGAGTTCAATGTAAGTTCATCTAACTATGTTTAATTTAGTACTTTTTTTAGTGTTTCCCATATAAGTATGTTTATTAATTACTTTTTGCATGCATGCCTTCATCTTTAATTACCACCTGCAGGTCACCATGCAAAATGTGACTCGACTTTGCCACACAAAGAGCATTGTTACGGTGAATGGCAAATATCCTGGTCCTCCGATTCTAGCTAGGGAGGGCGACCGCCTATTAATAAAAGTCAATAATCATGTTGCTAATAATATTTCAATTCACTGGTAAAGACGATTATAAGTATTTGACAATGTTATAATAAGCATATATAATTGACAAATAAATACTAATATTTTTCTTTTTGAAAAATAGGCATGGGATTCGACAACTTCGTAGCGGATGGGCAGATGGACCAGCATACATAACGCAATGTCCCATTCAAACTGGTCAAAGCTATGTGTATAACTACACCATTGTTGGACAAAGAGGGACTTTATTTTGGCATGCACACATCTCTTGGCTTAGAGCACACTTCATTGGTCCCATTTATTATTACTCCCCAAAGAAAAAGTTTCTTATTCCATTCGTCAAACCCTACAAGAAGTACCATCATCTTTGGTAACGTAATTACTATAATAAATATAAACAATTATTTATAGACATATTCAGAATGTAACAATTAGGTGGTAACTTGCTTAATTATATTTACAGGTGAATGGTTCAATGGTGATACTGAGGCCATTAATTAGCCAAGCTTTACAACGGGTGGAGGTCGCAAATGTCTCTGGATGCCTATATCCATCAATGGGCTTCCTGGACCTTTATTACAATTGCTCGGCAAAAGGTTTTAATTAATTTCTTTTTCCCCTTAATGTATATTATTAATGTGTCACCATTGATGTTTGAATTATTTCTTTTTTTTTTTTTTTTTTTTTATTTTAACATCAGATAAGCATTCAAGGCTGAAGGTGAAGCCTGGGAAACATATCTTCTTCGTATGATCAACGCTGCACTGAATGATGAGCTTTTCTTCAGGGATTGCAACGCACACTCTCACAGTAAGTCGATGTGGACGCAATTTACGTCAAACCTTTCAGACTGACACAATTCTTATATCGCCAGGCAGACCTCAAATGTTTTACTAAAGACAAAACCTCAATTCCCAGGTGCCACGTTTCTCATGACAGCCAGACGTATGTGACAGGCCAAGAACATTCGAACTCCACCGTTGCCGGCATTCTTGATATACGAATCTCCGAATCTTCATTCCAACTGTCTCAATGAAAGAAACTCCCGATGTTTAAAACCAATCCTTGCCACCCCTAAATGACACTTCTTTTGCCTCCAACTTTTCTTAAGAAACTGGCGCAGTCTTATAGTCCTGTCGTAAGCCTGCTAAGTGCGCAACTGTGGATAACATTTGATTTTTCAGGGCAGTGGGGCTTGGGACGAACCCTTGGACAAAAACCAAACCTGCAGGGTCCTACTAATGCACACGCAAATTTTCTGCTTCAATTAAAAAATGTATCTTTTGTGCAACCTACCACCGCCCTTCTTCGGCACATTTCTCCGGCCAAATCCAACCATGTTTATAGCCCATACTTCCCAGTTACTCCCTTGCACTGGTTTAATTACACTGAAATCCCACCAACAACACTATGGTCAGCAATGGAACAAAATTATGGTTTTTGATTATAAGCACCAGTGTTGAGTTGGTGATGCAAGATACGCAGGCATTCTTAGCGCGGAGAGAGCCACCCCCTTCATCTTCACGGCTCAACTTTTTCGTGGTCCGACAAGGTTTACGGAAACTTTGATCCCCACAAATGACCCGAAGAAAAATTTTTTTTACCTTGTTGAATCCGCGTTGAAAGAAACACCATTGGTGTCCCCCCTGGTGGTTGGGTAGCTATTCGATTCTTGGCCGATAATCCAGGTTTGATATTTATTTTTAAGTTTTAACATTAAAAACAACAAACGTATAGTAGGCTGCAATATAATGCATATATAAATATGCAGCTAATAATGTCTGTTTAATTTGTTGATAATGAATATATATATATAATAGGTGTGTGGTTCATGCATTGCCACTTGGAAGTGCATACAAGCTGGGGTTTGAAGATGGCATGGCTTGTATTGGATGGGAAAACTTCCCAACCAGAAGCTTCTTCCTCCTCCATCTGATCTACCAAAATGCTGATCACTTTGCAGCATTGTTATTAATGGAGTGTTCTTAATTTCTTCGCAGATATATGAGTTTTATTTCATTCTCTTCGGACGACGAGCCTGCAGTTTCATTCCTGTTTTGTTTTTTAGTTATTATTATTATTTTTTGTAACAGCTGACTCGCCTATAATTTTCAACGTCATCAGTTCCTGTATTGACCGTGTTTGTAATGTTGGTTATTAATTGAATAATGTTTAATGCAAATTAAACGAGTAGTTGCATTTACACTTACAAGTCAATTCATCAGTATTACATTTTATCTAATTTTAATTTTAATCAAAATTTATGCTACAGAAATTCTCTCTATTCAAATGCCAGTTCAACATATAAGTACACACATACCACCATCACAAAACAAAATTGACTCCCAACTCAAAATAACATTACTATTATCCTACATAAATTTCTCGTCTATATATTTTATAGGGTACTTGACTTTTTAGTGCAGAATCCAATAAAAAAGACGATATCAAATGTTGATGCGCATAAAAAATCTGTTCGCTTTGGACATAATCGTCGCGGTTGAGATTTCCAAATATTGTTGATTAAAGCAGCTAGCGAGCTAGGATTGAGCGGTATAAAATTAAAGAGCTTATATATTAAGCCGAGCTTGTGAGGATGGGGCGTGACAATCTGCCAAATGACAATACGTGGACAGGAGAATGTCATTTTTAACCGTAGGCTGTAGGCCTGTAGCAAATTTATTTATTTATTTTAAAAAGAGCAAATATTAATTTTGGTCCCACGAGTATTAGTAAAATGACAGTTTTGGTCCACATGTTTAATTTCTATCAATTTTTATCTACGACTATTGTTTTAATATCAATTTCCATCCACGACTATTGTTTTAGTGTCAAAATTCATCACGTCGGTTACTCCTTCGTTTAAGACATGCCGGAATATGAAATTATTAAAGGTAGTTTTGTGTTTTTCAAATTAGGATCCATATTTGGCATGAATAAAGGGATTTAAGCCCTAAGATCTATCGCAATTCGCAATTTTCCTCCTCAAATTAAGGTAGGATGGGGAGGAGAACTGCAAATTAAATTGGGATTAATCTTAGGGCTTAAATTCATTTATTTATGCTCAAATAGGAATATTAAGTTGAAAATAATGAAAATGCCCTTGAAATTTTTAGATTTCGGGATTTCTTAAATTGATGGGTGACCGACGTGATGAATTTTGGTACTAAAATAATAGTCATGGATTAAAATTGGTACTAAAATAATAGTCATGGATGAAAATTAGTAGAAATTAAATATATGGACTAAAAATCGTCATTTTGCTAATACTCGTGGGACCAAAATTGGTATTTGCTCTTTTAAAAAGGTATAACTGACGAAGCAAGACGTACAGTGAATAAAGCACACCGTACTAACTCCAGCCTCCAGGTAGCCATTCCTCCTCTCATAGGCTGCTGTGATTTAGCCATGTTCGCCACGCCACGCCACGCCATAGCTGTATGCACAAAGCAATCACCCGAGAACTCTCACAGTGGATTTCTATTATTCTCCCTAATCATTATTAAATTTATTGTTTAATCTCAATCATTTTAATTTTAAACGTAAACACCTCCGTCAATCTCTTAAACCTCACCTTAATCTCCTTCTCTACAGCTCATCCACCGGAAAATTAATTTTTTTTTTAAAAGAGTAAAAATAAAAAGAAATCTTCGCTTTCGTGTTCCTTTGTCTTAGCTGAGAAATTGTCCTTGGATAAGGTTCTGTTGCATTGCACGGAATTCTAGGGTTTGGCTTTGAGGGATGGCTCAATCGATGGGCAGCAGAGGTGGTGGAACTGGGAGGTTCATGGTGGGCGATTATTTGGTTGGGAAGCAGGTTGGGAGCGGGTCGTACTCGACGGTGTGGCACGCGCGGCACCGAGACCACGGCACCGAGGTGGCCATCAAGGAGATCGTCACAGCTCGGCTTAACTCCAAAACTCCAAGAAAGCCTCATGTCTGAGATTGTTATCCTCCGGAAGATCAATCATCCTAACATTATCCACCTGCACGACATGATCCAGGTCATCATAATTTAATTCCGCTTCAATTCTATTTCTTATAAGAGAATCCTGCATTTTTTGCTTTTTGTGTGATTTTGAAGTCAATTAAGCACAAGTATTTGTATCGGATTGTAGTAGCGCTCGAGGTGGAAATAACAGCAAGGTTGTGTAATATGCGGAAGGGATGTTAAAAAATGATCAAGACTTGATTGTATGTTAACCGCGACATGAATAGTTATGCCTGCAGTATATAGAGATTAGAGGCAGTGAATGTATGGGGATATCATGGTCGTTCTTTTGCTGAATAGTAATGAAACAGAAATAGTAGTTTGAATCAAGGGAATGACTTATCTGCAGTTGGAATTTATCTGGCTTGCTGATTGTTCTTTGAAAAACAACAAAACTTATTGCCAATTATGGCATGTAAAGGGAACTGATGAATTCCTGAGAATATTTAATATATTATAGTTGATGGGTTTGTTTAGAATATCAAAAAGATTATATTTTCTTCCTTAGAATGGAAGATCCTTTCCTCGTTTCGGAGTTGATTTGAATTTCGTACTCTTTAAGATTTTCTTTTGCTCAATGCAATATTTTGAATGGAGCTTCATTGTTGCTTTCATAACGATATGGCTTTTCAGCCCTATTGTAAAGAAAATGAAATATTTGTGGTTTTATATCAGATATTTGTGTTAGATGTGCTTTTTTTTTACCTTAATAATGGAGGAATTACTGTCACCAACAGACCATCCAGTTGGTCTCAAATATCTGCTTTTACAAATTATTATGCACACCTTATTTTTTTTGTTTTTGTTGAAAGACACAAATGATCTTTATTTTTATAAGTTACTGCTATCCTAAATGATCTTGAATGTGCCTGGAATATAGGAACCTGGAAAGATTTATATAGTGTTGGAGTACTGTAGAGGAGGTGATCTTTCAATCTACATCCAACAACGCAATGGGAGAATCCCAGAAGCAACTGCAAAACATTTTATGCAGCAACTAGGTATTTTGGAGCTTCTATTTTGTTTATTTTACTTTTGGTAACTTTATACATTGTAATTTTGATTTTCACATCAATGACACAGCATCGGGCTTAAAAGTTCTTCGCGAGAACAACTTAATACATCGGGACTTAAAACCACAGGTTTGCTTTCACATCTAGCACAAATTATGTTTGGCACATGTATGTATGCGTCTACTTTACACCTACATACTTTGATAATTCAAAAGTTCTGAAAGTTGGTCATTCATGTGATTTAGTGAAGATAACATTTTCTTCTAATATAAAGAGTAAGAATTTCATTTAGAGGGAATCAGTGAATCACTATATATCACAGCTAATGCGGATATTTTATGGACACTGATGACTGATTTTGTTTGTTTACACATAAATTAATTCTTAGTATACATTTTGTGTCATTTCTGGAACAGAATCTCCTCTTATCAGTAAATGATGACAATGCTGTTTTAAAGATTGCTGATTTTGGATTTGCAAGGTAAACTTACTATCTCTTCTTAATTACATCACCTATCTTTCCTAAATGTTAAAGGAAAGGAACGCGCATTCTTTTTTATCTCACTAGAAAGTCAACACCCTACTCCTGCTAGGCTGCCTAAACAAACCTGTTCTCTTTCCTTTTATTCTTTCTCAGAGTGTGTGCTCTGACTGTACAATTTTTCCTTCTTTTATGTGCATCTCTTTACCTTTCTTACTCTATTTAGCTAATACTTCTGTCAATGGATACCTCTCTCTATGGATTTCTTATCTGTCAGCTCTTTTAATCTAAGTACTGAATACCCTCTTTGCTTTTCCCCTTATGTTATTTTTCCTCCTCCCTTTTATATATCGGAATTAAAAGAACTGGACAAACTAACTAAAAGATGTTTTGATACCCAGCTTGCTTTAATCTTGTATAATGCTGGTTTATATTTTCTCTCTTTGAAGATGGATTCTTTGAAGAGAGATAGAAGCTGTTCATAAAATTTTGGAAATATATTTAGCTCTAGCATTGTTCTCATTTTCTGATTGTAGTCTCAAATCCTTAAACAGCTTTTACTTAGAAATATAACCTTTTCCTTTGCAGGAATCCTGTTGTTTTCTCTTAATTTCGAAATTGTGTTTCTTTGCGTCTCATTATCTGATTCTTCTCTGCCCCTTTTGCATTTATTCTAGAAACTTTATAGAGTTTTAATGTTCAGTCTTCACAGACTCTGCTGTTGGTCATACTGTTCCTCAAATGGCAATATAATCTCACTTATAACAAATAATAATTGCTCAAAGAATTTATCCTTTTTTTGGCAGGTCTTTGCAACCTAGAGGCCTTGCAGAAACCTTATGTGGTTCACCACTATACATGGCTCCTGAAATTATGCAACTTCAGAAATATGATGCAAAGGTGAAATTTACTTATTAGAAGCTCTATGTTCATGTTCTTCTTAATCTCCTATTAACTTTGAGCCACAAACACAGGCAGATCTCTGGAGTGTTGGTGCCATTCTGTTTCAGCTTGTAACTGGCAAAACCCCATTTATAGGAAATGACCAATTACAGGTTTAATAATCTACTTAGTTACAATAAAATGTACTTGGTTCAGTTCTTTTCAATGTGAATATAACATCTAAATTTTAATGCCTGACTGTCTTGTTCTAAACCTTTACTTGCAGTTGCTTCAGAACATAGTGAAATCAACTGGATTGCAATTCCCTTCCAATGCAAAGGATTTAAGTGATGAGTGCAGAGATTTATGCCGAAAATTGTTGCGCCGTAATCCAGGTACGGCAACCAGTATGCTGTGATATCAGCAGAACATTGAGCCTCTGATAGCAAGTTTTTCCATTGTTTTTTTATTATGAGATGAATTTTTTGCCCACGTGAATCTGTGAAGAAAAAAATCCAAATTGAATACTTTTCTGGTTATTATTTGAAGAAAGCAAATGCTATTCTCCATGCCTATTCTATCTGAATTGTAAACACCCTCATTCTAATTCTTTTCCCCTTGTAGTGGAGCGGTTGACATTTGAGGAGTTCTTTAACCACCCATTTCTTGCAACAAGGCAACCAGATGAACTGTCTAGGTAAGTTAGGTGATTAATTTAAATTCTTGGTACCTTAAGAAACAACAAGTCTCCTACCTCAACAAACTATGGAATCATTGTGGTACACAGGATTTGGAGACCACAGAGGAAGATAGATGGTTTTCCTCTGTCAAGCTGCACTCCTGCAAGTGCAGATGAAAGTCAAGAAGATTGTCTACCATTCAGACTTGATGATGATTCAAGTGGTACTGACAGCAGTCAATCTGTCACTGGGAGATTACTACAAAGACCTCCATATGGATATCCTATTAATGTAAAAGCTTATAGAGAGGATGCTTTCAATGTTCCCATGTTACCAGACCCAACCTTCGATGGCAGTGGTGGTGATTGCAAACGAGAGAGCACTGCATTTAGTGTTGGCAACGGTCACCTTTCAGAAGGAAACCTGAAAGAATCTCGTAGTTCCATTGAACATAGGCCAGCAGCTAGTAAACCAGAAGGTGCTCTCATTTGCAATAATAATCGATAATTTTTTTTATTTTTCCTAAATTTAGAGAGTGCTGCAAAAATATACTTTTCTAATATCAATTTCACATGGATTAACATTGGTAAAGACCTACCTTTTGACCCTTTCTTATTATCATATTTGCATGGATTAACAGTGATAAATTCACTGGAGTTGATTGATCAAGGTTATGTCATTGTTTCTGCCCCCCCTGTGGATTCTTCTTCATCAACAGGTGCTTCTAAGCTTAGCAATATGCCAATGGTATCAGGCTGTTCCCCACAAACTCCAAGGGATGCGTACTCCAGGCCAAGTGCCCCGATGCCCATTATGGGACCTGCAACCCATAAAGTAGGCTGTGTAGGAAGTCTTGATAGCCACACATCTGCTCATGGTACATCACAAGGATCAGTGGATATAGCTGACACCTTGGAGCAACCATCAACTGATTGCATGAGGAGGATGAGTCATTGCAATGTTGTGCTTCTGCTATCACAGAATTAGTAAATGAGAGGTAACTCATAGTTCTTCCACTCTTTTTGGGATGTAATTTTAAGCATTGAGTCATCTTCTAGGTAAGTTGTCTTAGCATGCAGTGTAGGAGGGGAAGAGAAGGGACTGGAAGGGTGATGCTTCCATCTCGTTGTTCTTTATTCCTCATCCTCGTAACAGAATATTTTGTTGTGGTAGTTCATGTTTGCATGCTCAAGCTGCAAGAATAATAATGATGGGGCGAGGCTTGAGTCTCAAGAGTCAAATTGTAACATGCCAATATGAACATTATCTGGAAAAAGAAAAAAACTTATTTGTGTTAATGCATACAAGTTAGTGTTGAGTAGTCAACAACACTTTTTAGATATCAAATCCCTTTTTAAAATCCCTTGCTTGGAAATATACATCAATGTTTCTTTCCTCAGGGCTTAGTTGACCCATATATGTTCAGTTTTATCCCCCCTGGGTCTTTAATCTGTTACTTTGCATGCCTGACATAGGTTTTCTTTTGTACCAAAAAAATCTAATCAGATTATTGAATTTATAGATTAGAAGCCGGGACCTAGCAATTTGCGACAGACCCGTTAACATGATGTGAAACCTGATACAAAAATAATGAGTTAGTGTTTAGTATTAACGTGTCCTAGGTCAGTAATAGGTTGACCTGTCAAGAACCCGTTATTATTAGCATTAGTTATGATTTTTTATATTATTTTAAAAGTTTTTTTTTTTTTCCTGAAGTTGTATTTTCTCAAAAGAAAATTACTCTGTATATTACCATGTCTAACGGGCTTCAAACGGGTTATCGTGTCATATCGTGTTGTGTAGACCCGAACTTGTTAACTAAACGTATCTATCGTGTCAACCCATTTAAAAATCTTTTTCATGTTTAGAACCTTAAACTGCTAACCTTAATGGGTTGTGTCCGTGTTTAACCTTATCGTGTCGTTATCGTGTCAACCCATTAACGACCTCATTTACACGAATTGCTAGGCCTATTAAATAGAAGGTACATTTTGTAATTGCTAGGTCTATTAAAAAGCTTTTTCATGTTTAGAACTTTAACCTGCTAACCTTAATGGATTGCACATTTGTACCTCATTTGTAATTGTAACCTTTGTCAAATAGAGCCTTAAAATAAGACCCTGCTAATATTTTCTGCTTCCTTTAAAAAGTCTGAGGCAGGCAAACATCTGGAAGCATTCTCAATTCAGCTTGTCATTCTTGCAATATGGAAGCAAGCTTTGCATATTTGTCATACTCAAGCAGCATCAGCAGTTGAAGGAAGTCCAACACAACATGCTACTACACTGCGGGAAACTATGAAGAGGGGTCAAGGCGGTCTCAAGTACACAATCCTGTTGATGCTTCTAACACTTTGGGGCCACAGGATGTCTGCTCTCATATTCAAAGGTCATTCCTCAGTGAAGTTCAGAATGCTGAGGAACTTTCCAAATTTGTAGAGCCTGGTATTTCTGCTGCATGTTTCTTATTTTTATTTACTTTATACTCCATATTTATTGTGTGTAATGTTTTCTAAAGTGCCTTTACTTGTAGTTGGAAATTGTTTCTGTCCCCCTCCACTTCCCACAAAAGAATGAAAATGAACTACTATTTCATCATTTTCTGTAGAATGTTTTAGTTCCAAAACCACTATACTTCACCAGTTAGTAAAACTTTGCTATAGTACCAAATATTTGTACAGACTACAAACTAACTTGAGAAGCTACGATCTCTAAGTTGACCGTTAGTTCCTCCATCGACTTTTCTAGGTTGAGGTGTAAAATAATGATTTGTATATGTTTTGACATTGAATGCATACAAGTTTTTATTGGAGAGAATGACACCTATTACTGTCAAGCTATTTTAACTTCAGTACTTGAGTGCATTGTAAATTCTAGTCGGCTGGAAAAATATGTCTGCTTGTGTTTAATGTGATGCATTAAACCGCCTGCTAATATCTTTATTTTAGTAGGACTAATTATCGCTATAATGTCTTTTCAGGAAATACTGAAGTGCCAGATGCAATGGAGATTATATTCCAATCTGCCTAGCATGGGAAGGAAGGGGGCTGTAAGTGTTTGCTCTGTGTGCCCTTTGATTGTAATCTTGTGGTTTATGTCTTCTTCGTACAGCTACATTGTCTACTAGATAATGTTATATTATCATGTTTACCCGGCAGGTTGACGAATACATGGGCCGGACAGAAAATGCAGTAGTATTTTATTCAAAAGCAGTGCAGTTATTAGCATTCCTTCAAGTGGAAGCACCGTCTCTCATTTTAAATCCCCCGTTCTCTCTGACAAACACAGATCGGTATAGGCTTCAGAATTACATAGACGTTCTTAAAAACAGGAAAAGCATTTCGAGATCCCAAATGATGGCTCTGCTCAAGTGCGACGACCAACATTGCTCCCCATGAAGACAAATGTTTCAACTAATTCATACTAACCAGTGATAGCATGTCATTCTATAGTCTGCAAAATTATTTATTATGTACAGTTAATTCTTTTATGTTGTTCCTGCTCCTGAAGGAAGTTGAAATCCACTGGACTGGAACAATATATACTTGATTAACAATGGAGGCTGAAGCCTTCAGAATTCTACAGAATCAAATTGTGGCCTGTGGCATTGCCTCTTGGTGAATTGTCGGAAAAGTTTATTAGTATCTCATAATTTTTTAATATGGTAGCTTAATTTTCATGTGATAATTTATTTATTAAGATACATGTATATTTTTAATTGTATGCACATATTTTTGCATGCCAACATCCTAGGGTTTCCCTCTCACACAATCATTGACTTTGACAAAATGATTTAATAAATTAATTATAGCTGCGAAGATAAAGATGAAGTCAGAAGTTGACAACGTTGACAATGTGCACCGCACGATATGATCAGAGAGACTGTTTTTTTGTCTCCATCTGAAGAAAAACTGAATGGGAAATGAATTTGTTCAAGTCAGAATGTAATGGCAGTAATTGCAAAATAGCAAAGTCAGAATGGAATGCCGCCAGTAATCCCAAAATAGCAATTCTTCAACGTTAATTGTAGCTTTGATTGCTAACCAAATCTGGTTGACATGCAAAAATCACTTGCTCTTTAATGTATAATAATATTAATTTAAATAAATTAAATCAATTCCATACCGTCCAACCACCCAAGATATGGTTTTCTCAATAAATGCAATAATAATAATGCACGAAGACTCTGCATACCTCGGGTATTATATAAATCTGCAGAAATGTGTCATCTAAATTCAACTCTTTCAGCAATGATTAACCACCATACTTTAAGCTCTCTACTTTTCTTCTTCTTCTTCTTCTTCTTTTGTTTTCATTCAGAAGCTAAGCATCTGTTTCAGCTGGAAAGAGGCCATTCCCTATCCGTTGAGGATGCAAACTCAACTTTTCTAACATCCCCAGACAACACATTCACCTGTGGCTTCTATGGACTGGGAACCAATGCTTACTGGTTTGCAATATGGTTCACAAATTCCAGGGACAGAACTGTTGCCTGGGTGGCAAACAGGGCCAGGCCGGTCAACAGCAGGGGCTCCAAGGTGGTGTTCGGAAAAAATGGAGCTTTAACATTAACCGATACCGATGGCATGGCTGTTTGGGAGAGTAATACCACTGGAACTAGTGTTAACACAGCTGAGCTGCTTGATACAGGCAATCTTGTTCTCAGGGATCCACAGGGTGTTGTTCTCTGGCAAAGTTTCGGTTTTCCCACCGATACTTTACTGCCTTCCCAGCTGTTCACAAAGAACTACAGGCTGGTATCTGCATTAAGGGAAGGGAGCTTTGAGCCAGGCTACTTCAGTTTATACTTTGATGGTGATAATGTGCTGAAGCTGATTTATGATGGCCCGGAGGTTTCTCGTTTGTATTGGCCAAACCCTGATTTTGATGTGTACACCAATCAGAGAACCAACCAAAACAGTACCAGAATTGCTTTCCTTGATAATTTGGGAAGGTTTTTCTCCAGTGATAGACAACAGCATAACTTATATCTAAATGCTAGTGATGCAGGTTCTGAGATGAAGAGGAGGATAACAATGGATATTGATGGGAATCTCAGAATATACAGCTTGGATGATTCGACTGGGGAGTGGACGGTAACCTGGCAAGCTCTTCAACAGCCATGTGGGGTACATGGAATCTGTGGAAGAAATGGTATTTGTAATTATGGTCCAGAGCCCAAGTGTTTCATGTCCTCCAGGGTATGTGTTGAGCAATTCCAGTGATTGGAGCAGAGGCTGCAAGGCTTTGTTTAATAAAACAGCTTTAGTAACTCTGCCCGTGAAGTTCTTGGAGATTCCTCAGGTGGATTACTGGGGATTTGATCTCAACTATACTCAGCCTTTCTCCCTGGAAGACTGCAGGAAATTGTGTTTAGAGGATCGGAGGTGTGTAGCGTTTAGCTACAGGCGAAATGGGGAGGGAAAGTGTTTCACCAAAAGCACCCTTTTCAATGGCTACAGATCTCCAGATTTTCCAGGAAGTATATTTATAAAACTCCCCAGAGATTTACCAGTGCAGAATCTGCAGGTATCGTGATTCTCAACCGTTCTAACTTGGTATGTCCAGAAGATGCAGCAGAAGTTCTTGTGGGTTCTCCTTCAATGTACGAAGAGAAACCTAGAAAAAGTGAGATGGATTTATCTGTACTCATTTTGTTTTGCAATTGGTGGGATGAACTTGTGGTTTTCTTGTTGGGTTGGTGGGCTTTATTTAGCAAGCATGGGATTCCAGCTTCTATTGAGAATGGGTATTGCATGTTATCCAGTCAGTTCAGGAGGTTCACTTATGCAGAACTGAAGAAGGCAACAAGATTTCAAGGTGGAGCTAGGGAGAGGAGGCTCGGGTGCAGTTTACAAAGGCGTTTTGGAAGATGGAAGGGCGGTGGCAGAAGAGACTCGGAGAAGTTTCAAGGAGAAGAGCAATTCTGGGCAGAGAATGACCACAATCGGAAAGATCAACCACATGAATTTGGTGAGAATGTGGGGGTTTTGTGCACAAGGGAAACACCGCCTTTTGGTCTATGAATAGGACAAAATTCCTCACTAGACAACCACATTTATCACCTCAAAGTTTCTTGGGTGAAAGAAAGGTTTGAAGTGGCATTAGGCACAGCCAAAGGCCTTGCATACCTTCATCATGAATGCCTGGAATGGGTGATCATTGTGATGTGAAACCAGAAAATATACTTCTAACCAGTGACCTCGAACCCAAGATTGCAGATTTCGGCTAGCAAGCTTTCTCAAAGAGGGGACCCTGGTTCATATTTCACCAAAATCCGCGGAACAAAAGGCTACATGGCTCCAGAATGGGCTAAACCAGCCTATCACTGCAAAAGTAGATGTGTATGGCTATGGTGTTGTGATCCTGGAGATGGTGAAGGGTACCGGCTCTCGAGCTGGGCGGTGGAAGAAAGTGGGTACCAGCAGGAAGCAGACTTAAAGAAAATTTTCTGGGCAATAAAAGGAAATTTGTGTTAAAGAGAGAGCTGGGTGGATGATGTTGTGGATACAAGACTGGAAGGGAAGTTTTGCAGGAGTCAGGCTAAGACATTGATTAAGGTTGGTCTTGCCTGTGTGGAGGAAGACAGAAACATGAGACCAACAATGGCTTCTGTCGTACAAACTCTGCTTGATTCTGAAGATCAAACAACAACACAATCTCCAAATGTTCTTTACATCTAAATCTAATCTATAAGTAATATCGATCTCTACTTTTTCTTCTTTTTGTACTCCAATATGCATGATTTGTAATGCTAATTAATAATATAATTAATGTCTTTTGACTTTGATATATATGAGTATTGAATTTTAACACTGGATAGCTAGTAAGGCTGAAGCCTCTAGAAAAATTCTACTAGCCCAACTTGTTGAATTCACTCCTTGCTAAGATATGCAATTTTATGTCATTTTTCCATTATTTTGGATTACTTTGAATAAATTAAATTGGTGCGGCTGAATGGCTGATTCTTTACTTATTCTGTTACATTATTTTTGAACTAGGGTTGCATTTGTTTTTTATTTCTTTAATAATTTTCTGTACACAGACAAATAACAATTACCAGTACAGTGTTATATACAATATATACACACGTCATATAAACTAAAATAACTCCACGTAAAAGTTATATCAGTGAGCCTAATTCCTAAACTTTATTTCTCATTTATAATGAAGAAACTTAATAGAAATGAGATTGTTGAAATATAATTAGTAACCAACATGCATTGCTTATTATTACTCCGTATTAATTAATGTATGTGTTCCTCGCCTTTACATTAATATTTATTTTTAGAGTTAATTCTATTTTTGATTTTAAATTTATAGATAGTTGTTCATTTTTAGTTCGTTTTAGAAACATCCCCATTTAATCTTAATATTATTGCGGCATTATCATTTTTGGCATCCGTCAACAAAATCATTGAATTGTAAATGTGAAATGAATTATTGTGAAATAAATATTAATGAATTATATTGTAAATATGATAATATGATAATGAGTTCTAGTACTTTCAAATCTTATTCTCTCAAATTTACTCGCAAACATTGATAGACTATTTTCTTCATATGGGTCAAGTGGCATACATACAAAATGTTAAGTGTGGGATAAAAGTTGAGAGTAAAGAAATGAGAGTACTTACATATAATGTTTTTCTACGATAATAGAGTCTATTTTTAAAGTATGAAGAGTGTTAATTTGATGGATGGTTTATTTTGATTTAATGCCATAATTCAGCGTTGAAGCTTTGAATCCATGGCAAGTGTCATGTCAATTGAATTGTTTAATTTGACACGCATCAGTAAGATTAAGTTAATAAATTAATGTTGTGTGTTGAATTAATTTTCAAACGACCAAGATTAAAAACTGCAAGAATGCATGCTGGCGCATTCAAGCTCGATCTGTTCAGGTGTTATTAACTAAATCTGCATGTCCTGATCTAATGGTGTTCCTACAAACTCATCAACTCTGATCTTTTCCGCATGGTTTAAACCTTCATTACTTAACAACCTCTTCTACGTTTTCTCCTTCCTCCTCCCTCTATTACCTTGCATTAAACCTTCAACTGCGAAGCTAAGCATCTGCTCATCAGCGAAAGGCCATTTCTCTAATCACGTCTGAAGGATGAACAGACTCCACTTTCCTACCTCCCCAGACAGACACATTCGCTGCGGCTCTAGCTATGTGAAGCAATGCTAGCCGGTTCAATATGTGGTTCCCCACGAAATTCCCAGGGGACAAAACCGTTTGTTTGCGTGGGGCCATCCGGACAACGCTGTCAATTCGCCGCAAGCTCAAGGTTTCGCTCGGAAAAAATGAGCTTTAACGTTACTTGATTGTCGAACGCGCAGATCGTGTGGGAGATTATACCTACTGGAAGTGGTGTAATAGACTAGCTTTCTTGCGAAACGGGAATCTTGTTTCCAAATCAGGAAGGGATATTCCTGGCAAAGCTTGCGGTTGTCCACTGATACTTTTTGACTGCCCCCTCCCAGGCTGATTCACCAAAGGACTACAAGCTCACTTATCTCCATTAAGGAAGGGGCTTTGGAACCCGGCTACTTCAGATTATTCTTTGATGGTGATAACGTGCTTAAATGGTATATGATAAAACCAAGATGTTTTCTCGTGAATATTGGGCCTGACCTTATTTTGATGTGTACACCAACGAGAGACCCACTATATGGTACTGAGAATTCAGCTTTTCTCGATAATCTGGGAGTTTTTCTCTACAGATGAGAGCGGAGTATAAATTATGACATTTAAACGCTAGTGATGCCGGTTCTGGGATCAAAGAGGAGCGATGAAACTGACATGATGGGAATCTCAGAATCGACAGCTTGGATGATCCACTCCGGGCTTCGTGAAAGATAACCTGGCACAGCCCTTTCAAAGCCATGGCGGGGCGTACCATGGACACCTGCAGGGAGGAAATGGTATTTGTAATATGGGTCCGACCCCGAAGTGTTCATTCCCAGGCTGTGAAATGAATTCGAGTGATTTGGGGAGAGGGTGTAAGGCTTTGTTCAATATAACAGATGTTTAATAGCCAGCCAGATGAATCTTGGAGATTTCTCATGTGGATTACTGGGATATTTGACTCAACTACTCTGAAACCTCCTCGCTGAAGACTGCAGGCTATGTGTTAGAGGATGAAGGTGTGTGGTCTTTCACTTACTGGACAATATTCGGAGAGATAAGAATGTTTCACCAAAGAACAGACTTTTCAACGGCTACAGATCCCCAGATTTCAGGGAAGTACATGTCCTAAAAATCCCCAAGATCTGCCAGTGCCGGAATCAGGTACAGTGATCCTCAACCGTTCTAACTTGGTATTGTCCAGAAAAGGTAGCAGAATTATTGGGTGGTTTCCTTCATGTACGAAAGAGAAACTAGGAAGATTGATATGGGTTTAATCTCTATCGTTTTGTTTAGCAATTGGTGGGGCAACCTTTCCAGAATGTTGATTAGTGCATTATGGTAGGACTAACTGAATCGAAGCATACTAGGTGAAGACATTGATTTTCCTGAAATGTTTGGGTACATTAGATTAGGGGTATTTTTTAATTACAGCAAGACATGGGGGATCCTAGTCTTGTGTAGTTTATAGAGAGGCATTGCTGAGTGGGATTTCATTTGTTTGAGGAGATCCATGTTAATAAATGCCCTGGCTTACCCAGTAGGAGGATGATTTGTCTGAGGAGGGCTTCGTACATTTTACGCCTATAGCGAGCTCTGAAAACTGAAGGAGAAAGAGGAGGTGCAACTCTATAGATTGAGGAGTTGTTTTGGAGAGCTGTTGGCCAAGGGTCTTTATTGCGGTGTTATGAGGATTTTGGTATGGGCTTTGCTGTCTTGTAAGTAGACATGATGGATCTCATAAAAAGGCGCGTGATTGATGGGGTTAATAGGAAGATGATTAAGGGCGGTTGGCAGTGAAGATGAGCCGGGTGTAATTTTCAGGAGAATGATAACGCAGTGAAAAGGATAATATGACGTGAGATGCAGAGTGGTAGATATACGAACCATCAATATGCATTTAAGAGAGAAGTAATTAATTCTATCACAATATTTATGTGGTATAAGTATTTTTGCTTTAGAGTTTCGAGTGTAATTTGTGTTCCTGTGGTGGTAATTTTATAATTTTTTTGCCGCCAGACCAAGGTGGAAAGTTCACTCACATTCAAGTTGTCCTTATTTTTTTTGTTAGCTTGTTTCCTGGAGTGCAATTCAGAGTTCACTTTGAATTGGTACCTAGGTGCAAGTTCGCACTTAATAATGCCTGTCCTACTACTAAAATTCACGGGACTAACTACAATATTATATGCCGAGTATAAATTTCGAATATTGGGTTCTTGTGGTGGTTTTAATGATAGGTTTGTACCCGGTTAGCAATCTAGTGTTTTTTAATGGCCATGCATTGTTGTGAACCTAGGTGTAGGACTACGAGAGAATATGCGCTCTAAGATGTAGGCATAGGGTGGCATATTGCATTATTCTATTTTTGCACTCACAATGAGATATAGCTGTGTATCATTATTCATGACCGTTGGAACCTTAATTGGGGTGTGGGCTATTTCTGACACACTCCAGTATTTTGTTTGTCATGACGGTTGAGTTGAAAAACTAATCCCAACTAAATGCTAAGAGCACCCAGTTCAATTCTAGATATTTCTAGACTACCACGACAGAGTTGAGAACAGAAATCAAGCCAACATTTCATGCTTTAAGTACCCATGTACGGAACCCCAAGATGATTTCATCGCGACTATACATGGGGGGGTGCACATAGACGACTTTGCTGATGTAGAGGCGTTAACGACAGACTTTAGGACTCTTTAGTGTGGCTTTCTGATCCTAAAAGACAATTCTTTAAATTATCGCCCGGTTTGTAACCAAACGACTAAAGAGACTAGTAAATGGGCCTCGCATTCATTAGCTAAAATTCTCGAACAACCTCGCTGATGGATTACATACAGTGGAACATAGATTGGCAAAGTTTGAGGTAGTGGAATTCGTACATGCGGACATATCACCTTAACAGATTAGGGTGAGACGATTGATGGAATACATCTTGTTGACAGCGGATAGTATCGAAGTAGTTATTTAAGGTGACAGGATTTTGGAGTTTGTATATTAACAGTGGCGATTCATCAGTTAAGACTTAGATGTATCTGGGTGGTGACAAAGATAGATAACAGGTGGACTTCGATGTTTCAGTCAGCGTTTATGAAGATACAGATTAAGAGAAGATGGATCAAGAATAAGATTTGTATGAGGCTCTAATGAAGTAGTGGGAAGTATGTAAAAATTTTTGTAATTTATAAAGCTGTAGAGTAAGGTTGGGTGGAGAATGGTGGATTTCTTTGCACCACTATAGAAGATAAATGTTATAGGCAGGATTAGGAAGTAAAATCCTTATATATCTACACAGACAACGGATCTGGGCTGGTACGTGAAAGGAATAAAGGAGGAGGACCTTACAATAGCTGCTTTCGTTAATGAGTTTACAATAATATTGATGTGCGCTGGAAATGTGCAAAAGAAATTAAAATATGACAGCTTTAACAAAATTGATATACACTATGACTAAAATACACTTACATTATACTTTGATCCACCTTCTTCTGATTATGATCGGCCCTTTTTTGTGTAAACCAGAAATACAATACTGTCATGTTAAGTAGCTTCAAGACAAGTTGCTGGAGCTCATCAACTTGTAAATCAATTATTATTCACTTTCCATCTTTCCTCCACTTCGTCATTAGTATATTTTAATTATAAATGAATAGCTTAGGCTAGCATTACAACGAATGCTACATTCACAGTCTCTAAAAAGAGTTGTGGTATAAAGGAGTATGGAGGATTTTACTGGTTCGCATGCTACAGCAAATATTCTCCAAATAATAACACTTTAAGAAGCTAGGCAGGGAAAACGTATATAGGTGGTTCCACGCTGTTTATTCCATTTTTTTATTTTAAATAGTCACTGTCAAAGGTATTTATATTAGAAATAATCATGGCCAATTTGGTGGGAACAATTAATATTGGGATCATTTAAAGATGGTTATATTGTTTTATTAGCACAAGAAAAGCATTTCAAAGAAGGGATTTTGGTGTCTCACATAAAAACAGAAAGATTTTGTCTCTGTATAGATCCTCATTCTGTAGTGACTCCTACGGACTATGGAGACTAAATCGAAATAGACATAATAATGGATATAATAAGCATTAAGTGGATGAATTATTTATCTGTGAAACTATTTTGAAAGTGGTCTGAACTGTCAAGACTCTTGATTCTTGCTAAACTTCTCCTTTCCAGTCTTCTATTCCACCATTATTAGGGTGCCCAAGATATTGTTGTAATTAGTTTCTCAAAAATATGACAAATCTATTGTGTCGAAAGCCAACAATAGTGACTTATGAATTACACTCACCGTCTCATTCTTTATACTAGCACCGTAACGGTACTTTCATTGCTACAAAAATCTTTCTTTATATTTTGTACCTGCTGGGAATTCTTATCCACCACCCAAATTTCAACTATGTATCCTACTCACCTACCTCACAAGCTCTCATCAGGGGATTCACCTACAGCCATAACACCACCTACACATCAAAAGCATCTTATGTGCAGTGTGCACGAGAAATATTGGACCATGCATAATGAGCCCAGGTGTCATGATAAAAGTGGAAGCATATCTAGATCCCCGAGAATGTTTTAGTAGAAAACTATGCCACTCAATAGGTCTGACTCTTTTTTGAAAGTTATATGCTAGCCCGAAATCGGCAAAATCTTGGGTTCGAGGTCGACGTGGTTATGGCAGGATTAGGTTGTGAACGAAAACTTGCACCTTACTGTGTGATCAATACGTCAATAGTAGAATCTCTGAACACCATTCCTATAGCCATTTCATGGAGAAGCTAGCAATAAGTAGCAAACGCTCTGTAAATGAACGTGTACCTAAACTTGTCCTCAGAAAATTATAATCAAAGGTTTAATACATAAACACAGGAAATCTAGGAATATTGATAACAAGAATATGCTTATAAAGCCAATTACCATGAACGAAATTTTTGTGATACTGTAGGCAAATATGATTCAATTAGCACTCCAATGCGTAAGGCGGTTGTTTACCACTAAGCTACAGAACCACCACATTTCTCGCAATCATAGGGCATTACAAGTTTTTTCGATGTTTTGATTCGCCTTATTAGCTAAAATAAATCTGTCATAACTTCTAATTTCGTCACTTTGAAAACTCATTCTCCGACCTCTTCCTGCCACCGGCCTATTTATTCCATCTTTTACTAACATCCGTCTTCTATAGAAAATCCATCTGCAGCATCAATAGCTATTTCCTTCTCTCAACAAGGATCTCTCAGATACTCCAAGAAAAATACTTCAAGTTGAAGCTCTAACTCTATAACAGGGTTCCTGCGAAGACTCGGTCCACCTCGCTAAGAGACTCGGAAACATAAAAAGTTTTTTGCTCACACTTATTCTCATTCTCAGAGCTTGGCAAATGACCATGTTGAACACCAAATAGCTTGCGACATATAAACCCAAACCCACACAAAAGGAAAACTTTCAAACCCCACCAACGAACTTGCTAAAGCAGAGCATTAGAAAGACTATGTAAACCCGACTCATATCAACAAACATGGTAAGTACCTTAGTACGTCCTAGAACACAATTCGTACTGAATGTAAAACGACCTGATCACAAAACATAGAGACGGTTTCTCATTGGCTAGCTTATTGGATATCCAAAATTAAGATAGACTGGTAATGGATCACTGGCTACTCTTTTTGTGCATTATTTCCGGTCACCTCGCTAGTTTGGGGGATGTTTTCTAAAGATTGTACCTTACCCGCGTATACGTGAGAGGCGAGTGAAGTGCGGTGAGAGGGGAGACATGAACGGTGGGGTGAGTACTATTTATTGAAGACTTATTGAATAGACAGTTGTGCTTTGATACTATTTTTGGACAGAAAAAATGTAATCTTCGGTCGATATACTATATCTATATAATTCCATCGATAAATTGAAAGTACCACACACCCTAAACAGCAACTACAAAGGACTCTGGAGGAGTTTCATCCATGCAGAGGTGGCTCATTTCCAGAAAATAAAAATAAGAGAATCAAATCCCAGATAATACCACAATGAGAAATCTCCAAGACTCACTGCGGCATGCCACGCCTTAGTTTGTTTACTATTATATTATTCGATTCTAGTAGAAAACATGGTGATCCACAAAATAAGACCCTTTTATAAAAACTTTTACTCTCAATCAGCGCGAGAATTACGGCCTGGAGACTATTACAAAACGAGCCATTTAGCTTATAGGAGACATAGCAACATTTAGACTTACTTATCATTTTGAGGGTCAATTAATAATTAGCGAACACAATTATCAAAACTCGGTAACCAACTAGGTTTACGCAGGTTCCATGTTACCCCGCAGGTGAGAATTTTTTTGTATACCGTGAAATTGGCCAGTCCGTACATACCCAGCAAGAAAAAAACAAAAGATAAGAAGATAAGAAAAAAATGGCATTTTTCGAGACATGTCGAAGTGAAAGACGTGACCTTCCATCCCTCTTGATCCTATCTCAGGGGATACAGAACCCGACTCTGAGTATAAATTAAATCTGGCATAGCTTCTTAACTATCCCAATTGGTAAGAAGGCAGAAAACATCCAGCTCTAGGTCGTGCCTTCTCACGCCTTGGGAGAAAGGCGAACAGTCTAGTAACTGATTGCTTGGTAGTTTCCACCGGAGAGATAGACCGACCAGAGTGTGCTGGTTGCGTGCTTTTCGCTTCCGGTTCAGAAATTGTACGTCTAGAATAAAAAATTTGTATCAGAAAATGGTTCAGGGTCTCTATATTTATATGCTACGGGAGAGATTTCGCCGGAATTTCGTGGTACTCGTCCGGAATACCATTATACCAACTATTATGCACGCGTTTCAAGACATCCTAAAACAATGAATAGTATATATATATATTTGGCGTTTGAGTAGCACCGGGATTGGGTGCCTTCAAGGGCTACATATTAATACTTAATATAAATAGGTGATACTTATAGAGCTTGTGGCCTCATTTTTTCATAATTTGATGAAAACCTTGGGAAGGCCAGTAAAGTTACGATAGGGAAGAGAAAGACAGAGAATAATCCCTTTTCCATGATTTCTTGAAACAAGAATTCAGCCCGATTTTCAAGAACATCAGCTCTTTAACACCCTATCCAGTGTAATAATCTCCACACGATCTTGCCAGTCGAATCAGTATAACTTAAACTCCAATATTTTTCGAGCCAGAAAACCATTGGCATGCCGCGATTAGACACAGCGAGTCACGGTTGGCCACCCAAACAAACAGATTTATGTCCCTGGAAATTACTGATGAACCATATTGCGAACCAGTAAGCATGCTTATCAATAGAAGCCGCAGGAGGAATGTTGGAGTATTGGGGTCCCCCCCCCTGGAGGGGAGTATAGACAAAGTGGAA
>VALG01002415.1:0-22218 GCA_009835305.1 Ipomoea purpurea
CTCTCATCATTTCTCTCCATAATCACCCATAGCTTTATCTGTATTCTTTTTCTTCGAGTGATGAATGGAATTTGCAGTCACTATCTGATGTATACTGACATTACTGGGTACATTTTTGTTTTGTGATCTTAGTCAGCAAAGGATCACAAGAGGTTATAAACCAGTTTAAGATCAGCAAAGGATCACAAGAGGTTTATAAACCAGTTTAGTTGATACAAAGCGTAAAAAGAAACAAAATACAAAAGTGTTGATTACAAATAAATAAATTAAATAAATAACATACAAAGAACACTGTTGATGTAAGGTGTTGGACGTGATATGATTGTATCTCTACTATTTATACAAAAGCAAAAAAGTGTGATATGATGTATCTTTTACTTTATAGGGTTGTTTGAAATAGGGCTATTAAATACTTCATCATACCAAAAATGCTAACAATATAGAAATTCCCCTTGCATTATGTTCACAATCTCTGAGAGTTTAATTGATTTATTTTATAAAAAAAAAAAAAAAGTTCAACCCCTATTAATCACTAAACAGATGGTGTAGCTATTTGACACTCCATCTCTATGTAAAGAACATTGAGGATTGGTGATAATGTATGTGTATTTATTATTTATATATAAGAGATAAAAGAAAGTTGTTATGATTAGCCAAAACAAAAAGCAGCGGGGGAGAGTAACCGTTTCCCTCTACCGCCACCATTTACACATACGTGTACGTCATGTCCGGACCTTAGACGGCGTGAGCCAACATCATCAGAACTACCCAGAATGCAGATCGGAACAAGCAGAAGCATCAGCGGCGGCGGCGGCAACGGCGGCAGGATCAACGGCAGCAGCAGCAGCGACGCCGTCAGGCCGATCAGCAGAAGAAACGATTCCAAGCTGAAATAGCTCATGGAGAACCTCCTTTTCCCGGCCCTTGCGACAACGATCGCCGGTATTCCACTTTCTTCGCTTCCGCGAAAGGTACGCCGTTCTTCCTCGGGATAGCGGCGGTGGCCTTCTTTCGTCTTCATATCCCATAACGCTGTTCAGATACTGACGCTGTTGTTCGAGATTAATGTAGGCCTTGGAGGCTGCCGCTTTCTCTTGCGTCGTTTCAACTATCATTCCTCTCTTACTCAAAATCGGATACTGGAAACCGCTTGATTCTGGAGATCAATGTGATTCAAAATCTCGGATTCGAGGTATTGTATTGCGTATTTGGCTCTTCAATATTCCCTAAACCAGATCCAATGCAGATTTTTGTCCCTAAAATTGAAGCCAGGTACTATAAATCAGGTTGAATGCTTTAATGATGTGACCTTAACACCTCATCATATAGCTGCACATTTTAAGAATTGGAGAAAATGAGAAACCTTCAATCTCTAATACCAACAAGCAGAAAACTTAGAAAAGTTAACCCTCTTCTGGTTTGAAAACCATTAAAACATGAAATCCAATGATCCAAGCAACTATTTGAAAAAAAAAAAAAAACAGAGAATTGCTAAGCCGTTTCTTCAAGAACTAAAGAACTAGAAGACACATATCATCAATGGAAGTATAAAGTACCTGTGATGGTGAGAGAAATTTGCAGTTTGTGGCAGAAGAAAGCAGCAGGAGAATCCCTTGTTGCATTTCAGGCTTCTCTATCATAACCAACCTTCTTTACCCGAGAATTGAATCCCCAAATACAACAATGCAATCACCCCACCAAAATATAACAAAAAGAGAAACAAAGATCGGTCCCTTATGCTTGGCTTACAAAAGAGGTATAAGAAAATTCTAGAATGGTAGAAGAATGGAGGGGTGAGGGGGGGCTGTATTTTATCTATCTTGCTTTGCAAATTTCCAAGCTTGGTTTGAAAGTTGACAGGAAAAAAAAAAAGAGTGGAATTACAGAAATGGCAAGGGGTAGGCCTTTTAGGGTAAAGAGATTTGGATGGAAATAAGTTGGTTGCACTGTACTGGCAAATATAGTATATATAAAATTGTTAGTAGTATTAGAAAATTGCCACATGCAGAATATATATATATATTATATATATATATATATATATGTGTGTGTGTGTGTGTTTGTTGTTGATTTTATTTGGAAAGAGAAAGTGGAGGTATTGCAAGCAGTGGGTTGGATTCAGTGGATTTCTTAATCAAGTGGGGACAGCTGACTTGCATTCCCCTCACCCCCTCTTTCTTAAGGTTCTTCTCCCCTGGACTAAAATCCTGCCCTTCATTCATTTCTTTGATTTGATTTCTGTCTCACAATCCCCTAACCCCTAAATAATAAATAATAATCATAGCCAGGAATGGGCGAAGATTTGGGTAAACATCATTCTGGTATCTAAAAGTTACTCCGTATAATTTTAACTATTAATACATTTTTGAATGAGCTTATTGCATATGATTTGTAAGTTATCTATTAATACATTTTTGAATGAGCTTATTGCATATGATTTGTAAGTTATTACATATGAGTGAGATTTTATATGTGCATTATACACTCTTTATATAGTTGTTGCAAGTTTTCCTTTACATCCAATAATAATAATAATAATGTTACCCAAAAAACAAACCCCACTTAAGTTGGTCATCAATTATCTTAATTTCACAAATCAAATTTGACTCTCAATGGGAATGACCTATTAACCTTTTAATTTGAGACAATTAACTATGAACAACCTAAACACCGTTTACCTCTTTGTAATTTTTTGTCAGCTAAGGTCACTAGCGGAATTTACTCAGTGTATACTCTTAGGTAACCTCTATCACCCAAAAATTAATAATGCTACCCAAAACAATAGTAATAATAACAATAAAGTGTCTATCAAATACCAATACTTTTTATTTTTTTACTATGTATAAAGAGTTAATTCTTAAAATGGTCATCCGACTATTGGTATTTTTTCAAATCGATTTCTTGACTTTTAATTGCATCTAAAAGTGGTCCTTCGACTATTGAATTTTAAGCCAAAATAGTAGTCCGTTAGTATTGGTGTTAATTGAGTGTCAAAATGAAGGGTAAAATTGTTAAATTCGGATTTTGCAATCTAATTTAAAGTAATTTGTCACTACCTTTTCTTGTGC
Organism: Ipomoea purpurea; assembly: GCA_009835305.1. Classification (NCBI taxonomy): domain Eukaryota; kingdom Viridiplantae; phylum Streptophyta; class Magnoliopsida; order Solanales; family Convolvulaceae; genus Ipomoea; species Ipomoea purpurea. The sequence goes on from VALG01002415.1 coordinate 3,069, forward strand.
TTTGAGACCTGTACGTTGCTGGTATTAGGTAAAAAAAACATCATAATTGATACCAGCAATTACATTGCTCAAAACACAAGAAAATGGGGGGTGACAAATTGCTTTAATTTAGAGTGTAAAATATGAATTATTAGTTTTACCTTTCATTTTAACATCCACTTAACACCAATACTAGCGGATGACCATTTTAGCTTAAAATTTAATAATTGAAGGACCACTTTGAGTACAATTAAAAGTCAAGGAATTAATTTAAAAAAACTATAATCGAAGGACCATTTTTGAAAATTAACTCTATATAATATACATTATATATGATATACCTTATTGCACTAGATACTATATCAACAAACACTAATTATACTGGCCTATAAGTCCTATAATAAAATAACAACTCATTTTTTATTCTCTTTCATTAGCAAAGTTCAACTAAAACTTAGTTGGGGTGGGTCGACTAGTTTGATTACTTTTTAGTTTTTGTTTTAATTCATTACCAACAACAATTACTATAATTTGAACCTACTTCTCTTTTTGTTTCGTGAATAATTCAAATTTATTCCGAAGCAGACAGGACACAGTTGCATATGAAACCAGTCTTATATTAACATTTTCTAATCCTTGCTAAAATGTCAGGAATTGAATTTATGAAAAACATATATCATTTTTAGTCTCACCCATGATAGAGATACCAAATTTCATATGCTTTCAATCATAAGTTTTTGACACATAATTTATTACGTTAAAGTTTACAATGGTACAATAAAAGCTGATCACAATATAATTTTTTTTTGTTGAATTTTTGGGTGAGTTTTTTTGTAAGGTGAAAAGAGAAAGTATAAGAGAGAGAGTGTGAGAGTATGTTCGTAAGAGATTTTTTTGAGGCTGGTAAAGAAAGAAAAAAAGCGAGAAACAGCTCTGTTGGTGTGCGTTTTCAGCCCGGTGGATGCATAAACAATTTTGTCTCCGATTTTCTTCCACTCCCTCTCTTTCTCCTTAGTTGGCATCCTAAATGGAGTTTTTTTGCCTATGTGGGAGAGAGCTGGATGTGACATGGCTTAGGAGGAGGAGGGCATATTTATTAAAAAAAAAAAAAAAAAAAAAGTTTTTTGCTAATTTTTTTTTTTTTTTTTTTTTTTTTTTTTTTAATTCAATGTATCTATTTGGCACTTAAAAATTTAATTGATAATGTTACTTTTATCCAGAAACAGAATTTAAATCAGAAGATTAAATAAGAGCATCCACGTAGTGATTTTAATGGATTTTTTGCAGAAGAAAAAAATCAAGCTATGATTTTTAAGATTTTTTTTTTTGAGAGTTAAAAGAAGCGAAATATATTAATCACGAATAATTAAATGTTCAATACCAATCAGAATAAGAAAAGAACTAAGTACGAGGGTCAAACTGAGACGTTGTAGCTCTTTCTGTGACGGTAAAAAACTTCTAAAAAAAATAACTATTGAGCTTACTATAATGTGAGTTAGTGGATATATAAAAAATATAAAAGATTAAAAAAAATGGGAAGTAGGCTAGATATCAGTTGGCAGAAATGGTAGGAATCTTTACTAAGAAAAGGAAAAAAGAAATTTAAGGTACATAAGCAATCATATAAATATGGTACTCAATTTGGAATATATATAGAAATGTAGAAGCAACTGTCATAATGTAAGATGCATGTGTCATGTGATTTCCATCTTTAATGCTTTTCCACGTAACCTCTCTCACCCAAAAAATAAATAAAAATTGGTTGGACAACTCAAAATGTAAGTTTAATTTGATTATAGATATTTTTGGGTAAAAAATAAATGAAAAAAATAAGAAGAGGCTGATGACAGTGAACACTGAATATGCATTGTTGGAGAATGTTTCATTTGACTTTTGATTAGGAGCCACAAAGATTTTTTTGATTTACAGATTTTTTCTTTGTGACAAAAATCAATAAAAAATTCAAATGCGAATGCTCTAATACTTTATGTTGACTAATTAAATGTGTCAAACGCAAGAATAAACATCGTACAAGCACATGAGATGTTGCCCTAGTGTGGCCTGCGGGTGTGTGGTGCATACATTGCATATATATAACATATGCATTTAAACAAGATTCAAATTTCAAAAAGTGGTGGCCTGCTCCTGGATTATATATATATTTGGACTTTAAATTTGGTTTTTATTAGTATTGTGATTTCAATGCACCCACCAGCAGTAATGCATTCAAATTTAATTCCTTAAAATCAAAATTCCTTTCCTCGTACAGTATATGGACGACGACACTTTTGGATTAGTATTTAAGGAATTAGACTCTTCGAGTTGGATACTTCTAGCGGCCATAACATGCATTCATTTCGATCGTTTTTCTCATGAACTTAGTATTGAATTGGGACCATTCATGAACCTAGCTACCTAGCTAGATACTTCATTACTCAAAAGGAAAAAGAATTCAACTTAATAATAGTAACTTGTATATGTAGTATCCTCTTCCCTTATTAAAAAAAAATATATAAAAACAAATCAAGTTTCTAGTTTAATTAAGTTTTTATCCTCGATTTTTTTTTTAAATTTTACACAACCCTTTTTTATAATTTATTATGCTAAGCTGAAATTGTATTGTCCCCGATATAAAATGATCAAATATTTTTAAAAATCAAAGTTTCAATTAAGCTTATTACTGGCAATTGACTTATTCAATGTATGTAACGTTGCTTATTCGGAGAGAGACTAATGCATTGTGTTGATTGGATAGCTATCCACCATGATCCTTTTGTGCTTGGTTTATAGGTTTATGACCACCCTCCAAAGGATTTGAACTTGATTTTTTTCCTAATATTATTGATATCATTTGGTCAAAAAAAAGTTATGTACTTTTGTTTGAAGCTCCTTTGAGATTAAAAGGAAAAAAAAAAAAAAAGAGATCATGGTGGATAGCTAGTAAGTTAAGACTTTTTTTTTTTCTTTTTTTAATCTCAAAGTAGATAAATACGCTGCTAAAGATCTTGTGGTCAAGCACTCAAGCAGTTGTGGCTCTCTTAAATAAGAAGTCACAAGTTGACTATAGCTTTGTGCTTCAATAAGTTAGTTGTAAAATATATATGAACATATACTAGATTGTAACACAATCACTAGTACTCAAAAAAAAATATGTAATACTTATTGAGCGAATTTAATGTTGCTCATTAGCATATCTACAGAAATTGAATGTAAATACTTATTGAGCGAAATTATGTTGCTCATTTAGCATATCTACAAGAAATTTGATGTATGTACTTTGAATTGATAGCCATACAATCATTCTCATAGTTGATTACAAATTTATGATCACCCTCTAGAAAGTTTATTTAATAATTTTGTAGATATGTCGATATCATTTGTCTAAATTTGTTCAAAAACTTTTTTATCCTTGTTATAAAAAAAAAAAAAGAAAAAAAAAAGAAAAAAAAAAAAAGCAATCTTGTTATAGAAAATAGCAAGAAAAAATGGCAAAAATACCTTAAATAGATATGGCCAGTGAGTAAAGCATGTTTCTTGAATTTTTTACTTTTGATCTATTACAATATAGTATTTTCATACATACTTTCTCAACACTGAAATACAAAAAAGTTAATACCCCCACAGCAGGGTTCGAAACCGAACTTTCATGAAGCCAGCCATAGAGGTTTCTTGAGATTTAGAATGTCACGAATTTGATTTTTATCAACATTTCTTTGTCAAACCCATCTATATACATAAGAATTCAAGTTTACTTAGTTCGCACGGGCTTAGCTCAATGATTCAGTGGACAGTATTTGAACCATTGAATCATGTAATTTACGTACTCTGACGGGATTGAAATCCAAGTTTACTTGGATAATAATGGTAAATTTTAACTCATGATTCATAGGGGAGCTATAAAATGAAAAGTCAAGAATCTTGGTCAATTTGCAGTTTGGTTTTATAGGCATAATGCATGGAATCATTGCGGAGTTGTCCCCATCGAAATGGATAATAGAGATGGAGAGAGGGGAAGCGAAACTATGGCGGAATAGCGGATTTTGCATTTGGTTTAATTTGGCGATAAGACTCTGTAACTAACTCGGTTTGCGTGACTCAACTTTCCCCACCATGGATAAGTTTTTCCTATCAATATCTCTTTCTAGTATTCCCTACTCTCCTTTACCAATTTCTCATCCTCACAATATATATATATATGATTATCAACAATATTTCATATTATAACATTTTTAAATAAATAAAAAAAGTCATTTGCCTATGATTTGATATAACAAATTAAAAGATGGGTTTAGTTTACTTAGGTAGGAATAGTATGTAATGTCATTTTTATTAAGATAATAAAGTATTGTGTGAATTAATATTATTTGTTGTTTTAAGTGTTTGAAGAAATTCGTATTCGATCGTCGATTATTAAAATAGTAGAGTAACAATACTAATAGAGATATACAAAGTGTGTAATGTAAATACTGATTTTTTTTTTTTTTAACCGCCTCTCTACCTTCAAAATCAAGAAGTGGATCGTCCTCGATCAGTTTATGAATGTCATAACGTCTTCTTAGCTGACTCGCTTCACTAGAGGTTATTAGGGTTAAAACGCGTCGCGACTAATCTAGAAGCTACTAAACTAAGTGTCACGTCAACCTTATTGACAGAACCTCGTCATGTCTCCCCTGCCTTAACGCTATAAAAGTCAAAGCCCAACACCTTAAGATGGATCTTTGGGACACTTTCCTTAGTATATTTTTCAACCTAATTGGAGCTCCATAAGCCCACTTGTAGCCCATATTGGACTAAGGACTTTTGTATGATGGATCTTTTGGACACTTTCCTTAGTCTACTTTTCAACCTAATTGGAGCTTCCATAAGCCCACTTGTAGCCCCATATTGGACTAAGGACTATTGTAAGAAATACTCGGCAAATTATGCTATGGAACCGTGTCCACCTTGCAAGGTGGACACAATTTCAAAACTGTTATAATTGTAAATATTGAGTATGAACATAGAGTTTTATAATTATGAACATAGAGTTCTGTAATTGTAAATATAGAGTTCAATAATTGTGAATATGAAGTTAAAAAATTATGAACATAGAATTCTGTAATTGTAAATATAGAATTCAATAATTGTGAATATAAAATTTTGTAATTGTAAATATTGAATTCTGTAATTTTGTAAATTAAGATCTAAAATTGTGAATATTTAATTTTAAAATTGTGAATATAGAGTTAAAAAATGTAAATATAGAAGAACGAATTCTAAAGACAAACAAGGAAGAAAGCAGTTAAAATATATATATATATAAAATTAGACGGTGTCGCAAAACGATGCCGTTTTGGACCCGAATCCATCTTGCAAGGTAGACCCATATCCACAACATAATTTGTCATCTACCCTATATAGATTATCATTAAAGTTAAAATAGGAACATATATCAAATGAGGCGAATATAAATTACCATATATCTATTGAACATAACCACAAACAACACGTCCGCATATCACTCGCATGGTTTAAACAACAGCCTCGCTTTAAGTCTGAAACACCAAACGCACAACCAAATAACATACTTCCAAGTCTTCGTTCTAAAACACACACTCAATTGTCTTTGAAAATCGACACCCCAGTTCAAATTCCCTGATATAAAAAATGGATTCATAATCACTATCATAACCCTGACAGTTTATTTCCCTCATCATTGTTTCACAGCTTCAATCCTGCAAAAAAGATGAGTTCAAACATGAAACTTAGAGTCTAAGTTGACAGGCAGAACAGTAACATTGCATAAAAGAAATGGTACAAGCCAACAAATGAGATTAGTTAATCAATTGGGACTTGAAAACTCCATTATAGCCAGACAATTATGCACCTGAAACCAATTACATGCCGGCTAAACAGCTACTTCAAAATAGTTTGCTTCAGATATAGCGGTACTAAATTTAGCATGGCAATTAATTGACCAATTGATCTTTATTTACTCATGTAAATTTCAATAGTGAAGAGTGTTGGGAGGATGTAATCCCTCACCAAAAACGCTAAACGAGAAATCTAAATGATATGTGCAGGCACAAGCTTGTACTTTCATGTGTGAAGAAGTAGCATGATATTTGACATTAATCAAAATGAAGGAAATTGTTAGTTTTCTTTCTTATTCCTCATACATCCCATGGCTTCCACCCTTCCATAGATATATCACATACACAAATGTCTCTGTTCCAATAAACGAATCTATTCATCTTAGAGCACATGTATAGAGGCATTCACATTCTACGAATGCACACATGGCAAGCCCACTTGAAGATTGAATTTTCAGATTGGGATGTGATATATTTTCAAGTAATATGCATACCGAGATTATTAGAGTAGCACTGAAAGCCTAGATTTTTCAGATTGAGACATATATTCTCAAGTAGCATGCCTACTGAGATTATTGAATCAAGTAATGGACTTTAAATCAAAGAAAAGAAAAAAAAAAGATCCCAAAAAAATGTAAAATGGTTAATATACCTCCTCATCATCATCTCCTCCATCTTCCTTATTCTTCTTAAGACGGGTGGTACCACCCTCCTTGCTGATGGGTAACTTCATTGCTCCATATGGTGTATCCACATTGATATGTCCTTTCATTGTGTAGCCAGTGCCTTTACCTCTAATCATGTCCCATAGAGCAGAGCCAAAGTCCTTGGGCCTGAAGGTGACGGGGAGATCAATGGTGCTAGTTCCTTTTTCTCAAGTTTGGCTGCCTTCTCAAGTTCTGCACTCCCAATGCTCACATCAGAGAGCCAAAGCTCATAGTCAAGTGAATTGAGCCCCAGATCAAAGTCATTCATGTTTTCCAATTCAAGTGAAGAATAGCAACAGTTTCTTCAAAAGAGAACCTCTCGAAATGAATTTTCTCGAGATCAATATCTGGCTTGTAAGGAATGGGAATTTCACCAGTTTTCTCCAGAGGCAGGGTTAACCTACCAAAAACAGGCACATCCACTATGAGGTCCACCTTTATCCTATATGGAATTATGCTTCCGGCTGTATATCTTGATATGTACTCTTAATGTCATCATAAATCAGGTTAACTGGTATCTTGACAGTTTCTGAACCATGTGCATGTATAGTTCCGGCATCAGGGATCAGCCCCGAGATCAGCTTCCTCCCGTCGCTGTCAATTAAGTAGTTTATGTCAATGAGAGGGATTGGAACAGGATTTGGGTTCGTCACAAGCACATCAACCACTATTTCTGCCCTTTCAAGATTGATATGAGGAATATGAATCTCAGAAACATCTGCAGTTGGTTTCCCGAACCCAATTGTCTCCTCTATCTTCTCCCTACATCATGGATAAAATCCTTCACCTTATCCAAGAACCCACCCTGTTCTTCCTCCTTGTCTTCCTTGTCCTTGTTACCCTTTCCACTATCTCCGGATTATCAGACGATGCCATACCTTCTCACAAGCTGAGATCAATAGATATTGAACTAATTACTCACTCAATATTGCAAGCAAAATCTTAATTAATATTCATGAACACAGATTGAAAAAAAATGCATTATTTTCCATTTCTTTCGTGATCACACTAATTACTACTAGTATCAGAAGCAGCAATTTACTAGACCTAAGAAGCAAGTAATGCCGGTGTAATTATCTCAAAAACATCAATCCCCACAGACACTGAACTTAAAACAAGTGAATACAAAACACATACACATGATCGGAATTACAGCATTTGCCTAGATAGATTACTAGAAGTAGTACTAAATTAGGTTCAATAGTAATAATCATCAATGGAGGAATTAGCGGTTTGAGTGGAGGGAGAGTGACTGACAACTGACAAGACTACAAGAGACCACCATTCATTTCAGACAAATAAAAAAGAAAATCAACCGATCAAGTCAACCTAGATCAGATCGCATCATCATTATTCAAAAGCAAAGCTAAACGATCAGAATCTTCAAACTCCGATGGGATGGGGATGGGGATGGGGATGATCAATCAAAAACGAAAGAATGGAGATTTACCTAACGAGAGATTATCGGCTGCAAATGATGAAGACGAAGAGATTGTCCGGACAGAGAGTTATAGACACGATAAATTTTTGGTGTAATAATAAATACAGAAGGAAATGATTAAGTCGATGACTGGTGACTGTGGTGAGTAAGTGGGTCCGGGTTGGTTTATCGGTTCACGCGGACCCGACTCATTGCACCGACCAGCCAACCACACACGGCCCAATCATTTCAATACGGGGTAGTTCTTATTTATTTATTTATTTATTTATTTATTTATTCAGCGGTTTTCGTACGTGTCGCTTAACTTTTGGTCCAAATCACCATTTGATTTTTCTCAAACACTTCAAAAATCTAACGGAAACCTCCTTCGTTGGATTTTGGTTCATAACTTTTTTAAAAAAAAATTATTTGCGATAAAGATTCAAATGGACAACTTTTATATTACAAGTCTCAATTAAGCATATGAAATTTTAAAAATTTAATTAAGCAAATCATTATGTTATTTCTTTGTATCAATAAAGAAAAATAGGTAAATCTATAATAATCACTCATTAGAGTTTCAATACGTAAAACAAACAATCAATGAACTTCCGACGAGTAAAACCAACAAGTTAGCAATCTAGCTACTAGCTGTTTTCTTCCTTTGAAAAAGAAGGTGACGTGCGACATTTTACTAGTTTCTGATTCTTGATTTCACTCGTCAAAACTATAATAATCGATTATTACATGTCAATTACCATTTCTTGAGCGTTGATGCACGAAAATAACATTTTAATATATTTAATGATAATTTTTAAAAATTCAAATACCTAATTAACTGTTGGTATAGAGCTTATGAACAAATAATTTAACTATTTTTCATTCTTAAAAAAAAAAGACAAAAAAAAAAAACACACACACACACACAATTAAGGGTTAAAGGTCAAACATTGACATCGTAATATAAAATTAAAAATGTCACATATCATAAATCTTAAACCCTTAAAACTTCAAAATTATGGTTTTGACATCTCAATTGTATATGATAAGTGGATTTTTAAGCTTGCTTGATCGGAAGAGGAGATATTCAAGTTGATTATTCGATTTATCAAACATGTGCATATTCAACATGTACAACTATACTTATGAGTTGAAATGCTACTAAAACTCTCTCATTATATTTTTTCTATGAAATGTATTTTGTGACATTTATGTCATTTGTTGGACCATTATCATAACTCCGCTACTTTAGATCCATCATTTTGTACCTATACTACTCACTTCTATACAAATATCTTATTATCACATCATTATGTTTATAATTTTTTTTTTTTTTTGTTGTGCACTCTTATTCTTCCAACATAGATAAAATAAAAATATAATTATAACAATTAACTTTATTAACAACAACAACAAAAAATTCTATGAGATCGATGGTGTCATATTTGCAATGATTGTAACATTTTTAAATCATTACATTACCCATTAAAAAAAAAACGAATAACATGAAAATAACTATATAATTAACTTACAATTATATTCATGCACGTTATTGATACACAGCTAGCCTAACTTCGAACCTATATTGATTTAGTATTTTATATATATATATATATATATTATATATATATATATATATATATATAATTATTAAATAATTTTAAAATTTATATTTATTATTTAAAAATATATATATATTTTAAAATTCGATAATCGTCACGCTAGCATGTTACAAGGTTAACATGTCATTTAAATTGAATTGCATTATTCGGGACCTAATTGTAGTTTTAAAAAAAAAAAAAAAAAAAATTGATAGCCCAATTGTATTTTGTTGGTAGTTGGGATGAACATATTTGACCGCTTATTGTAAAATACTACAACGACAATTAATTAAAAATAATTTTGAAATATTTTTTAAAAATAAACAAGAAAAGATATTATATTTGCACTAAATAAAAGTAACATAATAGGGTTCAAAATGTGATAGCTGGTATTAGACAAAATTTGTAAATTTAACTCCTTCTCCCAGAATCTATTAATACAAGGTCAGTAGATTTTAAAAGGAGTCCTACTAAATGTGATAAACGAGGTATAGATACACCCCACACGGAAGATTAACCACAATTTTCATAAAGGGAATAACTTGGTAACGACTACACCACTTAAAGTATTAACCAATATTAAAAGGAGTTTAGACACTATAGTCTTCCATTTAAGTTCAGGTAGTGTTCCCAACTAATGTATTGACATTACTTGACTAAACTTTGTAGTGCCTTGTAGGTGGGCATAATTCTCATTTTTTGGCTACAACTTAACAAAATTGATATTTGGATTTAATTATTAAAATTGAAATCATCATATATAATTACAAATTGCAGCGAATAGTTCCAGTTTTACATCATCATCCCCGACCAATCAACAAAGTTTAAAATCAGTTTCAATCCGCTTGGTGTAACCACATAATTTTATGTACGCATGGAACGCCACTCGTGATAATTATAAATATTGATTGACGAAATTAAAGCTTTAATAATTGTATCTTATGCCAAAACACATTATGATGTCCGTGGTACTTCTTGTGATTTTTTCTTGAGCGAAAGTCATAGGATAAACCGAAGTGACCTAAATTGGATTATGACTCTTCAAGGTCAAATATAAAATAAGTTACCTTTCGTAGATTGTTGTAATTAGAGTCAGCGAGTACCTCAAAAAATTAATTTTAATTACAATAAATAGCTTTTATCCCCAACCCAATCCACCTCCCCCCCCCACACCGCATGCCAGTCACAGCTATAAAAAGCATGAGAAGACCTAGAGAGATATCGACTCATGATAGGAGAGCCTAAAAATTCCTCGAAAAAGAAAGGTCAATACAAAGAATGATCTTTGTGAGAAATGAGAAAAAACTCATAAAAAATGAGTATGAAAGGAATGAAATTCTATATGTATTTCAGCTTTTCATACACAAAGAAAATAAATAGACGATAGTATCCTTATATAGATATCCTAAGGATACGATCATCCCATTGCTACAACAGACTCATAAATTCCTGAGAACGTGGTGATAGAAAAAGTGAGAAAGATCATTGTAGATTGATAATTGAGTTCACTAGAAGTCATATATAGGGTTACGCACTTAAATGCATGAATTGGCAAGACGCAGATGTGTACTATGATTAACCAGTCTTATTGAGTCATCCAGGGAAGGCCATTCATGAATGTCAAAATAGGGAGACGATTTGCTAAATAACAAATGTAAGGCACATACTATAGCCAGTAGATTGAAAGTTTATCGCTTGAAAAACGTAATAATGTTATTGGGCTTCAGATCCGTCACTGAGAGACACAACAATAAACGTATATAAGACCGCTGTGGGAAATGCGATAATCAGTGGGTACTGCTATGTAAGGAAAATAGATGAATGAGAAATTAAACCATGGAGGCAATTAGCGGAAGGATATTACCATATCTAATTAAAAGCGTTCAGAGACTTTTCCATTACAACAATGAACTTTACTTCTCAAAGACCATGTGTCAAATTTCATTTTTCAACCACTGATGATATTACATTTTGAAACGATATTTCACCATAGTTGATGGATGTTGTAAATTACGCCATAAAAGTATCATTCTTATATTTCTAGCGCTCACAGTACTTGTCTACTTGTACAATATACATTGAATTAAGAGCATGTGCTCAAATACTCAATCTAGATAGGTATGTTTATGGTTTACCCCACACCACTTTTATAGGTCATCTTTTGATAAGGGACATTTATATGAATCATGAAAGTCTTGAAAAGGACATGATATAAAGACCTGAAAAAGCATAAAATAGTATAGATCCTCAGAGATACTTTACTTAACAACAATAAACAAAGGTTCTCTATATATAACAATCCATAAACAAATCATGGGCGCAGTGTGGTATAACAGTAATCTCCCATATGACCATATGAATTAGAATTACTTGATATATATGAGAGGTTTCATATATCTCTTTCAATACAGCGGACGATATCAATTCTGTATACAAATGTGTTTTTTATAAAAAAATCTGACATAAGGACTTTTGTGTCATAAATAAGCTGTTCATGTTATTGATATGGTAAATTCATCGGGACTCGAATACATGGAGATGGAGTTGGAGGTGATACTCAAAAAACAGTAGAAATAGGTTGGAGAGAATTGAAGATCTGTGGAAGAACAACAAAGATTAGAATTGAATCTATGTCGTGCGTATATACAGAATTCTTTGTATACATTTTGATAATAGTTAATCATTTTGTTCATTGGTTTCTATGTAAAAATTAATAATGGAGAAGCCTCCTAACTAAAAATGCTTTAGTCAGAGAATTGTTATATAATGGACAGGAGAGGGTCATATAAGGGGGGTGGTTCGAACCTCTTGTGTGTGAAAAGGATGAGGGCGGGAGGGGAGGTTATGCAAAGACGGACTGGTAACAATTAGAAAAAAAGTCCGTGCCGGATTCGGAAGCCCCTTAAGTTAACCTAAGGTATCCCCTCTAAGTGCAGACAACTAGATGACTGCGCACTATGATGTTTGACCCGATGGATCTTGGTCGCCTAGAAACACCCATTGCTGATACCAACCTAACTAATTTTAAGATTAATCTGCTGGCAAGGTATAGTTTTGATCCAACGAAGAAGAGAATATGGAGACGTTACATCAAACATATTAGTAAGTCAAAACCCGGGCTGATACCGTTTCCCATCAATTTTAATTATACTGCAGTTTCATTTGATAATATCTCACAAGGAACAATTGGATTGTTGGGATTATTTTTATACAAAGGAATTGATTCTAATTGTGACTTGGTTGTGTTTTTTAATTTATTCGACATGATTGTCTGTGGTGACATACTCTCTCTCACTCACATTATAATCAATGTCATACGGTCGCCCAAACCTGATCTCTAATAATTGATTAGTTATAGCATTCATGGTTGATAGCTATATATCTTGCGTCGTTCCCCACTAAGCAAGACCGATATTGTTGACCATTCTTCAAATCATGCTGAGCTAATATTGCTTCTATCGTATAGCAAGCCCGCAGATAGTATTGCACGCTTAAACAAATTGTGACTGTCTCCATATTTAATGAGGTGGATAATGTGCGACGCATGTGGGTCCTACACCTCTCGAGTGGTAATCTCAACAACAAATATCAGTCCTCGTAGTTGAGGATGTAAGCTGAGAGGCAACAATTGGGTATTATACGCCAAAGTTATTACAGCAGTATTAAGCAAGACAAGAAGATTAGATACAAATTTTCATTTAACAAAAGTTGAATGAATTCTAGAATGATAAACTTGATATAGTGTGGCAATAGTGATATTTGGATCATTTCTTACAAAAAATGAATATCTATGTACACTCATTATTGATGCCCTGGCATTTACAAAGTAAGTAATATTAGGTGATTAAATCATTTATTTATGTTAATTTAAAGTAACATGAAAGGCAATAGGCACAGACCCAATATAATTGAGGCCGTGTAAGAACAAAGGATCTGTTTTGAGATAAGTATGAAGAAAAAATAGTTTTTATGCTAGATTTATGTATCATCCTAATAAGACATTATTTGATTAAACTTATTAAACGTACGGTTACTAGCATTTAGTTAAAAAATTAATATAATGTTTGATTAAATTAGAAGAAATGGCTTTTTGATAATACTTTCAACATGGCTGGAAAATTTTAAAGAGATAACCAGGCCTCAATACAACTTCTCTTTCATTACATACTATTTCTGAGAGCAAAAAAGAGAGAGAACATGCCGACATGTAATTGACCAAATTCTACGTTGCTATGTTCAGGTCGTCTAGTTTTATAAAACAACCCTTGTGTATTCTATCAATCGGTGCTTAATTGTATTAAATTCGCTAGTCTCTCACCTGAACGTATCTGTTGAGTAATTCATGACTTTATACCCTTTCTATCCTGAAGTAAGTCATCTAGTGATAGATAGAATGTTTGGTGACATAATATGCTTTACTTCAAATTTGAGTCTTCATCGGATGTATCCCTCTTTAATCGAGCGAGACATAATGTCTGCAATATACAAATAAAAAAAAAGGAAGATGAAATGATCGAATCATCGCTCTATAGAGTTCAATCTACAATCCACTTGGATCGACAAAGAAAGAGCCTCTTTAAGCTAACAAATGAGCAGCCTTGTTTTCTAATCGTTTTGGGCAAATGAGATAATAGCACATTATTGAAAAATATATTGTAATCTTTAATATCAAGTAAAAAGTAAATTAAATGTGAATAAAAATCCTAGAATTCAGCCATTGAAGAACCTGTAATTCTGTAAAAAAATCCCTAGATTCATCTTGAAGTGGGATGAGATTTTGGTACTTAGCTTGAGCCAGTTAAGAACTTTCCTGGTACTTGGCGTGGACTTATTTATAAACTTTAGTTTTATAAACTTTATATGGTTGTTGACCAATTTAGGTAGCCAAAATGATTTTTTCTAAAAATAATTTATGATATGTATTATGTCACGATGAAAATTAAACAGTGAGGCTTAAATAAGGAACAAATCAAATTTAACATAATTATCGCTGATGATAACTCACTTAATATAAAAGTATTGAAATTTTTTAGCAATATCATGTGCTTTATAGAAATATTTTACAAGTTATACTCTCCTCTACGTATCATTACATAATGTAAATGTACAATTTTCAAAAATACACGAATTAAAAATTTATCCCGAAATAAATTATTCTTGATAGTTTTATCAAAATTGGATCCAGCCAATAAATCGGATATATGTCACGTAATACGACTTATATTGAATTAACCTGTTAGTAAATAAGTGAGAAATAAAAAAAAGGTGATGTATTTTAATTTTTGTAAAATCAATGATCAGTCAAAAATTTATATAAAGAATATAGTGAAAATTATGACTAACTAAATTTTAAATTATTTGTAAATGATATATCTTGAAACCAAAAAACCTGGCAGAAAATAAGGCGACATTTTTTTATTACTTATTATTATTTTTTTTTACAAACTGGAGAGTAATATTTTATGGAATGCTGTTCCAATTTAAAATATTTAATCAAATATTATATTAATGATCTAATTTTGTGACTAATATTTGTTAATTTTTTAAAATGAACATAAATTATCATGATTTTTAATTATAATATTATTTACTCCAAATCCCTTACACTTTAATTATTTTGATAGTAAAGAGAAAAGTGAATTTTGATCTTTAGTTGCATTGATATGTAGATTTAATTCACAATTATTTAAGTATACATTTTAATCTTTAATCCTTTAATTAATTATTTAAAGGGTAGATTTGGTCATTAATGACAAATTTAATCACTTAATAATAACTAAAACCTAAAATTTGCATTGCCAAAATAATTGAGAAAACAAATACACAATGAATTATAAGGAAGACTAAAACATATTATTTTTCAATTTATAGAAATGACTTATTTTGGTTATTGATAGATGCAACATATGTGACTTTTTTTTTGGGTACATTTTGACGCCCTCAAACGAGAACGATTATCTAATCCGTAGGTTAGAGGGTATTCTTCATGTCAGCGTAGATAAGATCTTTAAGCCATCCCGGGGCATCATCAATGGTGGGTCGTGGCCCGCAAGGGTCACTTTGGCGCGCAAATTTGGCGAGGCCAATCGCACATTGTTCGCCTCCGACCTAATATGGGACGCACTCGAATTTCTTGAAGCACGAGCTTAGATCCTTAAGCAATCTTTTAAAAAAAGTGAACTCACAGGACTAATTGGAGATGAGACGTCCTATTCATGATGGAGGAACCGCCGATGCCGAGTCCATCTTAATCCAAATGTTGTCGAACTCTTCTCTTTAGACAAGGTCGTAGACCTCCCTTAGGCCCACAGTTCGACAATTAAGCTATTAGGGTTGATAATTGAGCTCTTGATAACAACTTAAATGATGAAGGGGGTGCATGTCGCACAATTAGCTATTAGTTGATAATTAGATTTTGTTTAATTGTTTTAACCAATTAGTAAAACTAGCATTTTGGTATGAAACATTTAATAAATTATTGTTTAATGATAACATGTTTGCATGTAAAAATAATTCTAACGACATTAATTAATATTTAAAAATGATCCATAAATAGTATATTAGTTTTTAGGTATCAAATTTTAAATAAGTTTATTCAATTATTATTATTATATTATTATTGTCATTTTACTATTTGTTGCGATTTAATTAAACGCCCCCTCCTGATAAAATTATTGAATAAAAAAATAAAAATAAAAAGTGAATGGGCATTTTAAATAGTACGTCAGCCTTCCAATAATAGTTTATGAAGTAATATATACTATCTGCTTCAGTATTACAATATCACCACCCCACCCGCTAAGTCGTCAGATCACACATAGATGAGGAAAGCTGCGATGCGTGAGCGTTGGTAATACACTCGCCACCACACCGCTTCAACGGCCGCCCCTCCCCTGCCGGCCGCCCATTCGTCTTCCATTGGCCGCCCAATTCCCTTGTTTAAAAAAAGGTTAGTTCGCGTGTACAACTTCGCCTCTTGGGAAGCTGGGTTGTGTTTGAATGTTGCGTGCAGAATTGAGTATTTAATTTGGGGTTTATAGTTTTTTTTGGGTGTTGTTTTCTCATTTTATCAACTGATTTTTTACTTCTGCCTTCCAGTTTTGTATTTGTTTTATCAATCTGATCTCGTTTGCTTTTTGCAGTTTGATGGCTTAATTTGATTGCTTCTTTGGAAGATAAAAAAGTAGTTTTTAGCAATCATAAAAGCTTAGTAATTCTGTTTCTTTTAGCAAGGAGGGGATTAAACTTGAGTCCACTCGGAGGTTTCAGGCGCTGGTCTTTGTGTTTTAGGCTTCTGCTTGTGATGAATAACTTAAATTGAAACGATACTGCCTTCCCCCTCCCCGCGTTAATTTATGTTTTTTAAAAAATGTATATCGTTATTTATTTATCTTAACTCAGAATGTACAGAATGTTGAATTTTGATTGCTTTTTTCATATGCTGTTCATTATCAGTCTTTCCTTAGCTTTTATTGCTAAGTTTTTATAACGTTGCCAAAATTCACATCATTTTTTTTTTTTGTTGGTCAAATCTTAATTCTGTCTCAAATTAAATGCTGAAAAACTTTGGCAGGTGTAAAGATGTATCAAGTTGACATTAATCGTCAAGAAGATGTGCGGAACTGCCTCCCCACTTGCAGCAAGTGCGAGTGAGTTTCATCCCAATGTAGGTGGACGAGAAGGCAGTGCAGTTAATAGAAAAAAGCAATCAAAGGTAGAAATATTTCTTATTTACTTTCTTTGAGGCCTTTGTAGCCAGTGAGTTCAGATAGTTGACCTAACATTTTTTTTTTTTTTTTTAAAATTTTTGTTGACATGAAATGTGATACTATTCTTTGATCAATGACATGTGTGAGTGGAAAAAATGATTGATTTACAGTATAAGTGGTTATGTCAGAGTAGAGTTCCTTCCTCCTAGTTTATCTCACATCAGTTTGCACAGATTTCCTTCATCTTATTCTGTCAATTGGACTACTACCTACTGGGATTTACTCTATTAAGGTCACTACAATAATTGACACTTTGGCCATCATCTAACATAGTAGCATCTCTAATTTACTCTTAAGGCTTAAAGTGGCCAAAATTTTGAACTTTGCTCTTAAGCTTGCAAAGTTGTGGGAGGTGGTTTGCAAATGAGTATTCTATGAGATTGAGACTACCTTTCATAAACCTTTTTGGGTTGTGGGACAGGAGACAAGGGGAGTTGAAACTAGATAGCTAAGAATTTCAGAGACTTGGTTGCGTGATTACCAGTGTCACTCTGTGAACACTTTGGCATTCAAATTTTGACTTATTTTTTCTTGTCACATGCATTGACTACAATTTAATTTTTTTTGCAAGTTTTCCATATTTGTTATAAGCATCTTCGGATTGGTATTTACTCAGAAAATGTGTTTTTAATTGCATTAGGAGTTCATCAGTGATATTTGTTAATTTTTTGTGAAGGTTACTTTAGTAAATGTGTGTGTACTGATATAAGGAAAAGATGTGTATGATGACTGATGATTGAAAAGTTGAGCATACTATAGCAAGGCTCAACTACTTCCTTGATTGTCTCCTGCAATGCTTCCTGTTCCTGCTCAGACAAATATTTAGAAAGTCAAAACTTGGAGACTGTATAATTTTTCTAAATTTAGGGTGCTGACTATGGATAAGAAAATTATACAGCAGTAAACTGTGTAGTCCTGAAGCAGAATGATTTATACTGTTACCAATATCTGTAAACCTCAAAATTAGTTCTAAATTTTAGGGTTACTGTTTCAAGTACGTAGTAATGAAGCGACATGCTTTATATCGTAATTAAAATGTAATAGTTGATACTTCAATTGAGCTTCTATTGCAACTTCAACAATTATTGGAAATTGGAATTAAGTAATTTTCAGTAGCCTTTATCATGTTTTTATTAATTTATTTGTTTTGGACTAAATCAACATATTTTTGCATGTGTAGTTTTCTTTGGTAAATATTACCCGGGAATCTGCTGTTGGCGTACCAGAGTTTTGGGGTCGTATACGGGGATTTGAGCACATCACCTCTTTATGTCTATAAAAGTATATTTGTGGACAAGTTGCAGAAGCATCAAACACCCGGATGTAATATTTGGTGCTTTCTCATTGGTCTTTTGGACAATAACATTGCTGCCTTTGCTCAAGTATGGTAGTTGTGGTGCTGTGCAGATGACAATGGTGAAGGTATGTGCCAGTATTCGTATTGCTCACTCACTACTTCTGAAACTACTTTTCCTGTCTGATTGTGCTTCACTGTATGTACCTATATTTGTTCTGTTAGGTGGCAGCTTTGCTTTATACTCTCTGCTCTGTAGACATGCAAAGTTTAGTCTTCTTCCAAATCAACAAGCTGGCTGATGAGGAACTATCTCTTACAATATGGCTCCAACTGGGCATTCTGCATGCAATCTGTATCATTGAAGAGATTTCTAGAGAGGCATAAAAAGGCACGGACAGTTCTACCATCATGTTACTAGGGGCTTGCATGCTCATTGGTGATGGTGTGCTTACTCCTCTATATCAGGTAGTCAATTATAACTGACAAGATTCTTTTTGTTGCAACTAGCAAATCTATATACCACTA
>VALG01002416.1:0-11193 GCA_009835305.1 Ipomoea purpurea
TGAGTTTAACTGGAACCTTACTTGCATAATATCCCAATCCAACTAAAGATTACTCCTAATGTAACAACCCATAAAGTATTTAAAGTTATTTTGTTTGGAATGATTTTTTAAATCATGAACATCGATTTCCAGATATGTGTTTAAGTTTCTGTAACAATGTATCATACTTTCTGAACAATGATCAAACCCTAAGGATGATGAAAATGAATAATGAAGAAATAATGGTGTGGTTAGTGATAGTTAGTAATAATCCGCCAAGTGTTATGTCATATAAGTCTACAATCTATATTTCATTCCGTTATTTTTTTTTCCATAAATTATTAGGCACCTCCCACTGAAGGAACTAAACTCACCCAACCTCCGAATGTGGGAGTTCAATCTAAGTGCCGATTGATTACAATGTCCCTTGACAGCTACTATAAAGAATATAATGGAACTAACATTTATATTCATCATTGAAGAAAAATTATAACTAATGATATATATTGGTATCATTATATATTAAGATATATATATATATATGGTCCAATGTTCTTGTAAGTCATGTCTTCCTGTGCGGTCAGTGCGGCATTACACATTAGGTATGCAAAAATGCACCACACAGTGTTCGTAAAACCTCAATTTTAATGCTGGTGTGTATTTTATTTTTGTAAGTGTATTTTTTGTCATTTCATTTTAGGGTTGTATTTTCGACACTGTAGTGGTGCATTTATTACATACTATATGGTGGTATGCCGCCTGACCGCACTGGGAAGAATACTCCAACATGAACCAAAATCTATATATATAACCTATATTATATATATATATAGAGTATTATATAATATATATATATAGTATACTAATATATACTATAGTCATTATATATTATATATATATACCTATATATATATATATAGTATTATATTATATACTGATATATATTCCTGCAAGGGATGACAAATTGCCCCATCCCCCCGTCGGCCGGATCTCCCGGCCCCGTAACGTACATATTATGTAATATACATAATAAATGTTATATATTTTTTCAATTTTGTCATTCAAAAGAAGCGTGTTATTTGTACAAAGTACAATTGTACTCACCTCTAGATATTTGAAAAGTCAAAATGGTAAATTAAATTTTTGAAAAGTGACATTATTTTGGGACAAACTAAAATGAAAGTAAAATAGGTAAATTTGGACAGAGGGAGTATTAATAGGGATGGCAACGGGGCAAGGCGGGGTGGGGGCGGGGGCGAGGAGTATTGTCTTTTTCTTTTTTTTTAAGTGTAAAAACATGTGTCACTGCTGGAATTTTGCATTTTTCCGACCACCAAAAAGTGTCGGAAAAGGGTGATTTCCGGTCCGACCAACTTACCGACCATTTTGTGGATTCGGAAAAAAAGCCCACGCTATTACCGACAGCTAGTCAATGTGGTCGGAAATACCGATTTCTTTTTTAGGAGGTCGGAACAATTAGTTGTCAGATAAAGAGAGCATATTTCCTACCACTGGTGGTCGGTAATTGGTCGAAATTATCACCACTGGTGGTCGGTAAATTTACAAAGAAAAATTAAAAATTTGAATTACCGACCACTAGGTGGTCGGTAAGATTTACTAATTAAAAAAAAAAATTAAAATTCTACAATTGCCAATGAAGGCAATTTGGCTCAATTAAAATTTGATTACTTGATCGATTGAAATACTAATCTCTTTGAGCTCAATTGGGTAATAAGGATAATATGACCTTCTCGTCAATGTATGTTCAACCTTTGCAACCTCTGCAAGGAGCCAAGCTTCATCAATGAAAAGCAATTTGGCAATGCCCTTGAACATCAAGAATATTTTATTCAGTTGATGATAAACACAATCACAGAAGAATATCCTTTCTCAGCAAAGCAAAAATTATAAATGTTTTATATCATACCGCAGGGAAAAGCGTCTTTCCATTGCATGTACTTTCAAAATCTACAAGCATGAACACCATTAAAGGAGACAGAATTCCATTACGTTAATAAAAAGATGAATACATTAAGCGATAAAAAATACTAGTGGGATAAAAATCAATAGTAACGAGATTTGGGTTTGTAATCAATCTCCTATAAGCTCGGGAAGGCGCATGTGGACTCCCAGTTAGAACCTAAAAACACCATATGCGTGAAAGAATAAGAGAGAAAGATACTGGTACCAAGACCATGGACGAGTGGAAGCACTTCCTCATCACAAATGTGGGTTCTTCACAAAGCAAGAACCTACTGTTTCCTGGACCTGAGGACACCAAACTGAAGAAGCCGCGAGTGCTCGTTTGAAATAGGTACTATACAATTAATGCATTGGATTTTATGTTCTATTCTCCCTGGTTTGGATGATCGTTAATTCATATTTTTCACACCCTGAAAATAAAATATATTAAACATAGGCGATGACTACGACATTAAACTACGTGGGTTACACTCTCCCAACCCTTAACGAGGAAGATATGTTCTTATTCTCGGCTTCTGATAAAGAAATAAATCATGACTTACCTGTTTCAATACTGTGAAGGCGATGGATGCTAATTGTAGATAACCAATCCCCACCAATAGACACACACATAGAAAACAGAACCAAAAAAAGGTAATGCAGCCCAAGACATGTGTATTTGATGGTTACACCAAATTTACTTCAAAGGAAACACAGTTCAATCCTAAAGAGTCTTATATTATGAGAAATTGGTAAAAGTGAATCATGATAGTAGTTATCATATAATATTCATGAGAGAGGCTTGCATACCTGACAGTTTGTGTAGCAATCCTTTGTGAATTCCTTCTGGATAAGTTATAGAGAGTATCGCCACAATAAATTTTGGAGAAATTCTATACAGAGCTTTCTTCAAACCAACCTAACAAAGTGAGGAAAAGAATATTGCAAAATTGGACCACTCCATAGCTAACTTTAAAGAATTCGATGCAATGCAGATGTAGATTAGGGATTAATTAATTGTACCTCAGGAACATTGAAGGTAAAGCTGGAGCTCCCAGACATTCCGCTCATCCGTGGATGATGCTAATATGTTATGCTTCTGACTGTATCAGACATCATTCACATTATTAGGGGTCGATTCTAATAATGTAGCAATCACAAAAAAGGTACTTCCTTATATTATAGTCCTATTATAACCAACCCTGTTTTACTTGGTTAGTTACTTGCTAAGTGTTCTTTGATCTTAATCATTCTTGAGTAAAAAGGCGAAAGATTCAATTTCCCAGTATCAAATATAAGTTTTAGGATAATACATTAATCATGCAAGAACAAAAGATTAAGGTTACTTAAGTTTAGGATAATATAATCCAATGATCATGCAAGAACAGAAGATCAAGGGTTACTTAACTTTAGGGAAAAAAATTGTTAGCGTCATGTGTTAAATCAATTAGAAAAAGAGATCTAGATGTTCCAATCTGATAAAACGCAGTGCCTAAAGCATATCTTAAAGTCAATAATTTGTCATGCATAAAACTGTATATGAAAGTGTTAAAGTAGCTAAGATTCAGAATAGATATATTAGCATATGTAACATGGACCGTCTAGCCATAATCAAGGCATCATGCTGTTGTACATAGATCAGTCAGAGATGGAGCACTGTGTGACAGGCATATCCAAACTAATGTAGGTATGTGTAAGATAGAAGCCTGCTTTGCAGATTCACTAAATATAAAGAGCCTGCTTCAATCGTGTCATGTGCACACTCCTCTCTGTCCGGCTTCCTCCACAAGAATTCCTGCTTCTAAGTTCTGCCTTTCCTAATCTTCATCTAACCTTGTAGAATTGTAATCCTTGCATTTTCGCGCGTAATCAATCCTACGATACAGCCAAAATAATTGTGCACATTTGAATACTACTCTTTCACATTTCACTTGTTAAGGAAATAGAAGTAAATTCCGGTCCTCTTTATGTTTGGTCCATAAACTAAAACAAATGTGTAACAATAGAACACCACAAATTTGCAATTTCTTAATAGCTAGGCAGCAAAGCAAGATATAATGAGAATAAGAAGAAAGCATTAACATTTTATAATGAACATATTCAAAACGAAATGAGGACTTTTACCATAAAGAAAAAGGTTATAGCTTGGTCAGCAATAGTAGACAAAACATATAGAGGAAGAGAGCATTTAAATTTCACATGAATAGATTTTGAAACCAAATCAGGATAGGGTGTATATGACTTGTATAACCATGCAGCAGATGTAACCACATACACAGCCATTCTAGTCTAATTATAATATCACCAAACCAACAAAAAATTTCCTAATTCATCATTGGCAACTAAAAAGATTAAATTAATACAAAAACGAAGTGAAGTCCAATGCCCTAATTATTCTGAATCAGATCGGAGCTTCGTTCTTTTATATCTCTCGATTAATTTAAAAATAACTAAAAACTATAGATTATAAACAAAGAGACCCTAACAATAGATTAAGAATAAAGAATCCTTAACATTACATCGTCGATCAAGGAGAAGCGCTAGGAGGAGAAGGCGTCGTCAATGGAGGAGAAGCGTCGTTAATGGAGAAAAAGCATCGGTCGATGTAGGGAAAGAGCAAGGGAGGAGGTGTCATCCTTCGCGAGGAAAAGAACTGGAGAGAGAAGGGTTTAAATCTGTGATTGAGGAGAAGGTTGAATTGAAATCTGCGTTTGAGGTGAAGAGGTAGGGAGGAAAAGGTTCTCCAATTGAGGAGAATGTCTTTAGATCTAGCTGCGAAAAAGAGTTAGGAAAATAGATATAATAGATATTTATATATTGGGCAGCTGCGCAAAGGGCCAAGTGTTTTTTAGGTCTGTTTGCGATTTTTAAAAAAATTATTCCGACCACAGTATTTGGTGGGTCGGAAAATGAGATTAATTTAAATATTTAGCGAAATTGTTCCTGCTACAATATAAAAAGTGATTGAAATTACCGACCACTTCGTAAATGTGGTCGGAAATTCGGACCAATTTCCGACAACGCTACCACCCGGACGAAAAACGAAAAAAAGTCAATTTTTGCGATCAAATTTTTAGGTGGTCGGAAAGAGGTCGAAAATGGCTAATTACCAGCAGTGTGTAATCCTTGCCTTAATTGGTTTCC
This sequence comes from Ipomoea purpurea, assembly GCA_009835305.1. Taxonomy (NCBI): domain Eukaryota; kingdom Viridiplantae; phylum Streptophyta; class Magnoliopsida; order Solanales; family Convolvulaceae; genus Ipomoea; species Ipomoea purpurea. Next base: position 5,086 of record VALG01002416.1, read on the forward strand.
TATTTTTTTGGATCACCACCAGGGCGATTTGGAGTCGCGATTTCTTCATCATTGATTAAGTGTTTGCCCATGGCAATGTAATCGGTATTTTTTTAATTTTTTTTCGCTCATTCTTTTGAATATATTTGTCTATATTTGGATGGTTGTGCATTCGTGCGTGCTGATGGTGCAACCTAATGTTGTAAGTTGGCGCACTGTAGGCTGGTAAAGTTGTGCATTAATGCACATAGTTCATGCATCGTATGACATTGAAATGTCAACTGTAGGATTTTTAGTGGTGTTGGAATGGCACAACTATAGACTTATCGATGCACAATAGTCTGTATAGGAATGCATAATATTTTGTATAGTAATGCACAGATTCTAATAAGATAATTTACCCATAAATTATATTTTTTTATATTTTAAAAACAGATTTGTTTCCTTAATCCGTGTTAATTTGTTCCTTTTAATCTCAACCATGCTTACTTTATGATTTAATAGTATTAGAATTAGTCCTGAGCGTTTTCCACCTAAGGTTAGGTCCTCACTTTGATCCTCATCATGATATATAATTTATTTTTTCTTTTTAATGTTAAGATAAAAGTTAAGTGAATTCAAATTTTATTGCTTTTTTACTTACAATTAAAAAGTTTGTATTTTTATGTTTAGTTATTTTTAAAACATGTCATAAATTTTTAATTATTTTTCTTCAAATGTATTATTTTTTTAATAATATCATCTATTAAGTAGGAGATGAGCTGAGGGTCCAGAACAAACCAAAGAGAGTGTTGGAATAAGGTCTACATTAATGGTGAGAAGCCAGAGAAGCCAGATTGAAGAAGAAGAAGACTGTTATTATTCAAGTTCTCAATCATAGCCTTTACACGTTGATATATATATATATATATATATGGATAGGAAAGGAAAATAAACATTAAACTGCTAAGTTTTCCTACTGCTTTATTTTCATCCTCCAAAAGAGAGAGCATTAAAAAAACGAGATGATGAAGTAGAAGATGAGAGATTGAGAGATGCTAATAATAAATGAAAAGTGAGACGAGGTAACGTGTTACTATTAAATCACAAGGAGTTTATATATTGTTTCAGGTTCAAACCCATGATCTCCCATTTAGAAGAAGCATTTCATGCCATTTGACCATAAGGTCATTGACAATGAAAAATGAGAGTTTATTTTTAAAAATAGAGAGAAAGAATGTTGTTACGTTTGTAGAGAAATGGGAAAGCATATGAGGAAAGGAAATTGGTATATGGGAAATGGGAGAGAACTTAATGTTGTGTTGCACATTAGTAGATTAAATAAATAAAGGAATAATAGTTAAATAGGCCATCAAGCTACACACAAAAATATAATTAGGTAATTGGATTCAAAAAGTATATAATTGGATCCCTAAACAACCTAAAAAGATGCAATTAAACAAAAAATAATGACTTATTATTTACCTGTTAATTTGCTAACATGGAGATTATCATATTAAAATAATATTTTTTATTTTATTTTACTAATTTTAAATTAAAAAGTAACAATTTGTCTCTATGCCGAAGACGAAGAGGGCCAGGCTGCTGATACGTGAACGACTGTGAGAATTTCATATTTGTTTGTTGGTGAGGACTTAAGTCTTTTTAAGACTAATTGTGCAAAATGTTAATACTAAATGTGCAAACTTGAAAAATTTTGAAAATTGCATATTTTAGTGTTTAAGTTTGTATAGTAAAGTTGGTAATAATTACGAAAATGTCACTATATATATATATTTTTTAAAATCTAATTTGGTCCATCTAATTTTTTTCAGATGTAAGATTAAGATTGGTTCTGAGTTTTCTCGTAAATACTTATCCAGACACGTACACATAGTCATAATTAATAAATATGAATAAAAAAAAAAAAAACATTAATGTTCTCATAAATAATAAATGAAGCATTCCTAACCTCAAACTCTTCATTTTATTTTTTTCCCACGAAGTATTTCATCATTCCTTAGCTTGATGTAAACTTCCCGTTTCAAATCTAACGTAACCCATCACATGCCACATTAATGAATTCCATATTTGTTTGTTGATGAGGATTTAAGTCTTTTTAGTTTTTATAATGCTATCAAATGAGAATTTTCTAAATCGTACACATTCTAATATAATAAAAGATGTCTTTAAAAAAAGTGTAGAATGACATTTAATGAACAACTATGCTAGATTTTAACTAGAGCCAACATTTTCATATTCCCGTGACTTTCTGGAACTTACTTGGATAGAATTTTGATGCTATATATTTTTCAAATATTATTTAACGTACCATTTCTTTTATTTATGCAACACAAGTTTCATTGTTCTCGCCTCTCGGTTGTGACAAGCAATGTAATACATACTCGCATAACCGATTTGGATATAACATTATGTGAATCAAACAAACAACTTGCAATATTTAGAGATTAAAGAGTTACTTAAAATGAAATACTTATGTAGAATTCAACCTATTTCATGAATGGGGATCTATACAATGGATTTGCCCCAGAAAAAGAATTATAAATATACTCCTATAGTTTATATATTTATATTTATATGTTTAGTACGTCATGGGCTCATGGCTCATCATAAGTAAAACATTACTTGTATGCTATGCTTTACTCATAACCTCAAACTCTTCTATCTTTTTAACACTTTGTACTTTCAACTCATATAGAACTTTGCATAACATGCCTTGCCGCTTGTGCCTTTTTGTCCCTCTCCGATCTTTACCATTAATTTCCATCCTATATTTATATCTTTATGCTTGCCACATTATATATATATTATTTGAAAGGTGAATTTATTTGACATAAATAATAATTTGAAATATGAAGCTGAATTTATTTTACATAATGTAAAATTCGTATTCTCTTTGCTAATATAAAGTGGAAAAAACCTCCAAATTAGAATTACAAATTAAATAAAACTATAAAATGACTAAACCTATGGTTTGCATGGACATCTTAGTTGGTCACAAGGTGAAGTTTGGGAACAATGATTCAAATCGAGTCTCATTAACGACAGTGTAGGAGCAACCTTTCAAAGTTTAAAGTGAGGGAGACTGCTGGTACAAAGTAAGCAAATCTAGCTTCCTGTTAAGCTCATTTTACCATGATTTACATCCTTCCATATGCTCAGTTGGGCCGAGACATGTGAACTTTTGGGGTGGGGGGATTTAATCTAGCTTTTAATAACAATGTTAATGAAGTCAATTTTTAGGTAGTATTGTAGCCTGAGAACAAGACGTATGTATGCATGTATTAATTAACTAGACTACTAGGATTAAGAAAGTAATGGTTGGAAGAGAAAGTGTGTGCTATATTTTAAAAGCATTCCTAATCTATTAGCTGTCAATCACATATTAAGAAATTTAGGGATAAAATTTATGCCACTTAAAATTGAGAGGTGATATTTATATTTAACAAGACTACAAGAGATAAGCATAAATAATTTTTTTCAATATATAATTTGATTAAACCTATTAATTACTATTATATCAATTATTGTTCATTAAAAAAACTAAGATTATATTATGACGTACAAGAATTCTTTTAGTGTGATCTTCATTCATTAAACAATAACAAAAATTTTAAACTCGAAAAGAAAAAAAAAGAGTTACTTGTGAAAATGATTAAATGAGGGTAGATAAACATAAAGATGTAAAAAAACACTATAGGAGGAATTAAATGATAGAGTGGATACTAACATGCAAGGTTCCCAGGTAGGAGTGTGCATTAAAATAAAAAATAATACATAAAATTGTACCTAAAATAATTATAATTAGGGAAAAGATACAAATAGACCATTGAACTATTTGGAGTATAGTAATTAAGCTACCGAACTCGAATAAGTTCTAAATTGATCCATGAACCTACAAAAAAATTGCAATTAACATTTTAGCAGGTTACCAACAAGTTTGTGATGATTAGGATGTCATGTGTATTTTTTATTTTTTATTTTATTATTATAATATCCTACTATTATCCTATAGCGGCTCTGTTGAACTTCCAGCCTCCACTAGGCATTTCCGGGCTCCTCATCATTGCTGCTAATCTGATTGACTGCCAAATGATTCTCTTACAGGTCGCCATCTCTTCCTCGGTGGGACTAAATGTGGCTGTCGGGTTGTCTGAGGCTCGTCCAGTGTTGCTATCTCTCGGTGGGGTTTTGTTGCTTGTTCCGCTCTACATTCCTGTTCAATATGGCCAAATTTTCTACACCCCACGTAGGGGCGGTACATATTCATAAGTGACCTTCTGGGTGAATCCAAATTTGGTGTGCGTAAGATCGGTACTGACATTCAGTTCCACGCACACTCGAGCCACGGATGGCCTATTGTGCGTCAGTGTAGAAGCGTCAACCTTCAAGGGGGTACCGATAAAATTCGCAATGGAGTAGATGCTCGCTTGTCTTGAAGGTGTGCCGGTAGACCCTCAAAACCAATCCACATTCGGGGCGAAAATCGGACGTCCATTTAAAAACGCGCATCAAGGCGCCTTTGATTGACCATGTTTTCCGTAGCCGACATCTCTGGAAGTCTGCTTCATGGTCGAAATTTATCAAAATATGCCGCTGGTCCCTCAGTCCTAGGGAGAAAGCTCCGCCAAATCCAATGAGATCAAAAGCTTTCCTAATTTTAAAATTTAACTAAAAAAAAAAATCAATTAATCATATTTAGAGGAACTTCTCAAAAAAAAAAATCATATCTAGAGGAACTTAATTTTGTAAACATATATTTTTCAAAGGTGGTTGTAGGTCTTAATGAACAGATCTGCAATATGATGTATTAGGGGAAATTACCAAAATCTTTTGTACTTTGGAGATTTACAATAAACTAGTTAATCCATCAATCAATTTTAACTTATTTGATCACTGTTAGATGTTTAACTTTGTTAAACAATTACGGGGTGTTTAGTTGGAGGAAGGGAATTACGTGAGAAATGAATTGCAATTTCATGGGAGATGAATTACTGAGAATAAATGTGATTTTAAATTCCAGTGTTTGGTTTACAGGAATAAAATTACTGGGAATTTCAATTCTAATGTTTGGTATACATGTGAATTGAAAGGGAATAAGTAATATAAAGTCCAAAATGTCCATTGTTGTTGTCAGACATCAATTTTAGGTTAAAAATGGGAATGATAATTTTTTCTCAATCATTATCTTTTTTCTTCCTAAAATCTTTGGAATTAAAATCCCAAGGGGGGCATGAGATTTTAATTCCATGAAAATGAGGGAATTGCAATTCCGTCAACCAAACTAAGGAATGTAATGACCTTTGGAATTTAGGTGGGAATTAAGTGGGTATAGAATTTAAATTCCTCCAACCAAACGCCCTGTCAATGTTTGATTAATTAGATTTGTAATAACTTATTACTAAAAAATGCTAAAGTTTAAAAAGCTGCTCAAAGTAGCTTTTTCAATTAGCTAATTTACCAAATACTTTTCTACAATTTAAGGTAAGTTAATGTTATCAACTAGTCAAACCTACTAACTCAATCAGCTAATAACGACAAATTATGTTGTGGAACCGTGTCCACCTTGCAAGGTGGACACGGTTCAAAACTATCATAATTATAAATATAGAGTTAAAAAATTATGAACATAGAGTTCTATAATTATATATGAATATAGAATTCTGAATTGTTAATATAGAGTTCAAGTAAATGTGATATGAGTTTAAAAATTAATGAAACATAGATTTTTCAAGTAAATTAACTTGAAAATAGATTTATGTAATTGATAAGAGTTAAAATATGAACATAGATCTAAATTATAGTATAATAATGAGATTTCTGTAATTGTGAAATATAGAATTCCAATAATTGTGAATATATGAAATTTTTAAAAATTTGAACATAAAATCAAAGTAAAATTATAGAAAATTAGGTTTACTGGTAATATAAATATAAAAATTTGTCGCAATTGTTTATATATGACTTTGTACTTCACGAAGAAAGGATGAAGAGTGGGATGATTGGTTTGGGTTACAAGAGGTCTAGTACAGGCTACATAGCATTCCTTTCTGGAGTGGTCAACTCCCGTTGGCAAAGCGAAGGAGGGGTACGGTTTGTCGTTTGGCGGAGCTCGTGCTTTGCATTTAT
>VALG01002419.1:0-13439 GCA_009835305.1 Ipomoea purpurea
GTCTGTGACTCGTGCAGTACAGATAGTTCTCCATCTGCAGCCTCATGGTTGCATCGAGCACGTTTCTCCTTGCGCACCAGAAGAAGCCTAAAAGTTAATGAGGGCCCATCACACATGGATGCTGGACAACCAGGTCATGCTGCTGAAATTGTATTTTGTCTGTCTTTTGTTGGTATTTATGCTAAGGTGCAGCTGCACTGACTCGTACCCCAGAAGAACAAGCTAGCGATCTGGATGACCGGACGGATGGTTATAAAGTCGGCAGCAATACCAGAAAATCAGGATGGCGACATGAGACACCATATGCTAGGTATGGTGAGCCGAGCTACAACTCATAGCTGGCCTTAGAACTACTACCCTCCTGTGCTAAGGTAATTCTCTAATTAGTAAATGCTATCTATTTTCTTACAGTTGGCATTAACATCCATTAGATGTGAATAATGTTCCTTTTTTCATTTGTTATTGACCAGTTGAGTAACCGTTGGACACTGTCTGTGTCAAGCACCGTGAAATGGCTCGAAAATAAGACAAGAATCCGTTTATGATCAAACAGGCGACAGACGATATGAAGCGGAGGGGCACTGAAGAACCCTTCAAAACGTGGTGTTCCATCCAACACGAGTGCAGCTCCTTACAAGACGGCACGAAGGTGAGGGTTCCATGGCCTATGTATGGGATGATATAGTATGAAGGTCCAGCAAGCACAGCACAAGTTGGCAGTCCCAAGTCAAGAAAACCTTCGGCAGGGTTGTTGTCAATCCAGGAAAGGGGATCTAGGCTCTTCTCGAGGTTATTCTTAGGAGCTGGAGATTACCAGGAGACAAGGAAAGTTTTGTGTTTAGTGCAGAAAGAAAGTGACTGCCCCTGAGACTTGGTAGAGAGCCAGCTGGGTCTTTACAGCGAGTAAAGCCAGGCAAGTCCCTGAGTGGCTCCAGTCCACCACAAGCTCAGCAGCAGGAAGCGGTCTATTAACGACTTAGCAGAACGTACTGATTCAGAAACTGTGGGAACAGCTCTTATACCTTCTGTGACCAGGAGACTTTCTTTGCATCAACACTATTCCGCAATATCTTGATTGCCTCAACAGGATATTCACTTAGAAAGCTGGCCTGATAGGTCTCAGGTATCAGTTAAGGAACACCTGTGAACAAAGATGGTCTTCTTGCCTAGCCTCTAAATCAACTCAGCTTAAAGGCTTTTCTTGACTCATTTGGGCGCCTGTCCAGTAAGAAGATCGAGGCTCTTCTGTTTTGCATATCTCTTGGGAACAGCCCTAAACTTTTCGTTGAAGGCAAGGAAGAACACACCTCGACGGGTGTGGAGGCCGCCTCAGGAGCTGAAGCGTACAGGGGCGCGCAGGTGCTGGCGTGCGTTGTGAGCCCAATGGCTATTGTTAGTGGTTTGTCTGAAAAGCCCGGGAAGTTGATATGCATGCACTGCTGTCTTGTTTACGTGATTAAAATGAGCATACCATGTGTGAAAACGCCTTATCCATGAGATGAGAACTAAACCACAAGTCGAGAGTTGGAACGTCACTTATTAAAGGAAAACCTTCAGAAACTGGACATCAGCTGCTGCATGTTCAGTCGCCACGAATGACGTTTGAGCGGCGGAGCCGTTGTACCAAGAAAAACCCGAATTGTACTCCATCCAACCCTTCACTTATACATCAGGGCTTGGTCGTACACTGAAGGGTATAGTCCAGGATATGCGGCGGGATACGCGTTAGGAGAAGGAATAATCAAGTCTGAACAGAAGCACAACAGTCTACTTTTCTTTTGTTAAAAGCAGTTAGTAATTATTAGTCTCATGTATGCTCGATGGTGTTCGCATAGCCGAGGTTGATTGCTCTCGCGTTGTCTGCTATGTATAAACTCGAAGTAATCAATACTCTGAATCGAATTAGAGACTTTCTCGATTCCTTCTTTCCCCGTTCTTTCTTCTCCCAATTCTTGACCCGTAGACTCCTGTAGCCATCTGAACCACGATCGGGGTAACACAACACACAAACACACACCACACAGCACACACGACACACTACACACACTCAGGTACACACACACAACACGAACCACACACACACACACACACACACAACACCACACACACACACCACTGTAAGTATATATTATATAGTTTATATTATATATATACTCTCAAAGAAGCTGTAATGGAAAATGATACAAACATATCTACTGTGAATAAACAATCATCTAAACAGAAGAACACAATATATTATGATGGGCTGACATTAATGTTAACAATAACGTGTAGTACTTCTTTAGGTTGTTTAGACTAGTTGTATTTTGGTGGAAACTTGTTTCTATATTCACTCCTTAGTGTACCTTTAGTATATAGGGTAGTGCTGTACATTCAATAACACAAGAGTTCATTCCTTAACTATCAAGAGTAAAAATCTCCTACGAAAGAATTTTTTTTTTTTTCTTCTGTCTCCTTGCTTCCTGCCTATTCAATGGCATCCACCACCAAACTACCGGCCACCACTGAATCATCCAGCGTTCAACATCTAGTACACCTTCCCTATCAAAGACTCAGCCTCGAATTTCACGAGTATGAGGCGCCAGTTTCAGCTCTACATCATTGGCTTCAACCTGCGCATGGCTATTTGATGTTCTATCCAAGACACCTAAGTTGTCTGTTCGGCTCAAACAGCCATAAGAGCCAAGATTATTTACTTTGGTTCGTCCAAAAACAAGTCACTCGTCCAGTGCACTTCTAGAGAGTTGTTCTTGACTCGATTCAACCCCTCGTGCGGCGCTGTTCTTCGGCTCGACCAGGCCTGATTGATGCTTTGGGATACGCCTAGATCCACTACTTTCATGGGTAGTGCGTCTCCAACGGGAGCTCGTATACTTTCCTCAAACCGAGCTCATTCAAATCCAGAGTACCTCGGTGCATTGGACTGTATTTTTGACATGACATGCGATCCATCATGATTGCACTCCGTTGGCGCAGTCCCTCTCTGATGAAGACGCTTTTTGTGTCATTTCTAACGCAGGCTCGGGATGAATATGTTTCAATCGTTCTCCGCTGTTTCGCCCGACAGAAGCCATTCTTAGCGGAACTAGCGATGTTCTCATCGGATCCTATGAACGTCAGTTACAAGCGATGACCGGAGCACCCAAAACCGTGTAGCTGTACCAATAGTACTCGCTACTACAATTGGCTTCAACCTCCGTGGCTATGTTGATGTTCTATCCAAGACCACCTTTAAGTTGTCTGGTTCGGCTCAAAGCAGCCAGTAAACCGGAGATTATTTACTTGTGGTGTCGCGAAAACCAGACGCAATCATCGTCAGTGCACTCTGTAGAGAGTTTTACTCGATTCAGAACCCGCTCGTGGTCTGTCGGGCTTCGGAGCGGACCTGAGGATGCTTGGAACGCCTAGCCAACTTATTACGCTAAGTGCGTCTCAAAATCGAGCTCGTATACTTTCCTCAAAGACCGAGCTCTTCAAAACTGCGCGAGTGGAGGTACGTCGTCATTACTTATTTTTGAATGACATCTATCCATCGCTAATCACTCGCGGTTGGTCTGGAGTCCCCGGCGGATCTCTGACGAAGACCTTGTCGTGTTATCATGTCTGAACGCAGCTCGGGGATACTATGTGTCGAATCACCCGCTGTTGCCCGCAGGAGCTATTTCCTTAGCGGGACTCAGGCGCGAGTGTTTCATCGTCTATGAACGGTCAGTTCACAAGCCGCAGACCGAGCAACCGCCAAACGTGCGTAGCTACTGGACCAATATCACTGCCTGATCTACTGCTCCTTTGCGGGTCTCAATTCTCGGCTAGTACAATGGTTCGGAAAATACGCTTGGGTGATGTAACTTTTACACAGTATCTCACAGTGGTCATTGCCACACATTGCACCCTTCTGTCTGCCCTTAGTTAGGAAAATGTCTTGCCGCTTCACTGCGTGCATCAAAAGTTTATTTCATGCTATCACAAACTTTGCAAAGCTAACGTGTGGTCCTGTTGAGTCTTTGCGTTTTCATTTGGTCGTTTAAAGATTCTTCAAACCCGGGATAAAAAAAAAAATTGTTACGGGGGCCTAATGTTAATGGTGTGTACTACAGATACTCATATCTTATGAGCCTCCAAGATAAATCCGGACGCACGTGCCATGCTGTTGTGCTGAATTGTGCAACCAACGCGGTTGGGACATCCGTCAGAAATACGGTGTACAAACTCGTGGTTGGCAACACTGCACAATTCCAATTTCTGCTGCCTCTTTAGTCAGTTTTGGTTGGGTGTGGGCAGTGACACCACGATTCACAAATTCACTGTCTTTCTATAAGAGCACTCTCGTACCACAAAACCCCTTACAGTTACCTTTACACAGAGTCGTACTGGGAACGACAGACAAGGTCTGTTGATGGTTTTGCTTTATTACGTTGTCTTTGTTTGGATCCACTTCCAAATATTTGCTGGTGGTTCCCTCAACGCATCAACTCAGAGTGTTTTTTACCGATTTTTCCTCAGGTCAACAAAAGGTTAGTTTGAGACAAGGTAATCGAATCCGTCCTCTCAGTTCTGTTTAATCAATCCCTAACTTCACGATCTACACTACAACGCTTTGCTGCTTATATTTTCCGTCGGTTGGGACCGGTATTATAACCAAGGGAAATTAGAGACGCGAAGTCGTCGGGCCTTGTGTTTTGCCTTGTGTACTCCAACATACAAATCGTTTAGTAAATGTTGGACCCCACATCTAGTCGTATTTTCTGTCTATGCATGTCTCGCTTTGTCTCTCATGTGTTTCCTTATAAGATTGCGCAGCAGGCGCTGTGCACACCATCGTCTCCGGTGGTCCACCCAGCCTGGAGTTGTTTCCTGATTCCCACTTGCTGACCGTCCTAACCGGTTCTTCCCCGCTGGGTCTCTCTGTAGCGTAAGCCGTGCTACCCCGCAACCGTGACCAGGTGATGGTTCGAAAACTCATGTTCCAGACACAATCTGCGAGAATTCAGTTTGGACATCCCCATTGGTTTACCTTCAGCTGCGGTCTATTTGTCACTCATTGGTTGTCGTCTTCCGTTCGTTGCCAGAACCATAGTCGTACACAACCAGTCTGGATCCTTGCCTTTCACCACCTCCGAATTCCAAACCACAAAATGATTTACTGCCGGTCTACCCGAGAAGCGTCGTCCAATCCCAGGGCCGCCTACGGGATCATACTGGCAGTTCAAAAATGCTTCTTTCGCCGTGGTCTCAAAACGGTACGGTTCTGCCGATGGCATTATTTCTACGGGGTCGGCCGTTGTTCTACGCAAGTGTACTGACTCTGGATGGATGTGCCCAGCTTTGATGGCGTCGTCTAGGCCACGGATATTTGGTGATATCTGCGGACAATCGCATTCCGGAACAATAGATATTCCGGTCGTAACCTCTGTTGTATACCTCGGTATAATTCCTGTCTGGTTACTGGTGTCGCCTCTACTTCCCAAGAGTGAGTCGTCGGAACATCCTCATCCCTGTAACGAATATTGGGAAGTAATAGGGCTCTCCCTGTGGTGGAGGCGATGATGCTAATCTCATAACATACTGCGTCTCTGAGTAAATTATGCGTATGGCGAGATTAGTCTGTCATGGAGTCAAGACGGACTGCTTACGTCAGGGCCTGATGGGGTTGGTTAGAGGTAACTCTTCACTGACAAATATGAACTGGCAACAATTCCTTATTTCACTATGGTTTACAATACATGCCCCCAGATGATTATGTTGGGAGACTCTTAGCTTAGCAGTCTTCATGCTCATTGCATTGCCATTCTCTTAAGAAGACTTCGCGCGATTCTGTAGAGCGCTCGGACTAGTAGGTTTCTCCTGATATTTTCCGCGATTAATATTGTTGCGTGTTGCTGTTCATTGGTTTCGGTAGTTCTGTTCGATCACGCAGAATAGAAGATAAAAGGAGCCCCCATATGGTTCTAAAGTAGAAGGTCTTGAACGAAACGTCCCTGTTGTCTGATGTTTTCTGTTGGAATCTCTAAAATGTGTATCGTCAAGGAAAGACCTCCATTAGACAAAAGCAATTCAAATTGTTACAGTAAGAAGATTAGCATCACACTTAGCTCGTATCCTATGAAATTGCTTCTCGGTTAAACGCTTGACCATTGGTTGCACTCGGCTCCCTTCATTTAGTTTCTCAACTTCTCAATGCTGATTAAAGGCGATAGAGTATTCTCCTATTATATAAACGTTGATACATCTCTAGAGTAAAGGACTAGGACATGAACATGGACGAAAGTAGCGAAATTTCCAGGCGGTGTGGTGCATAATCCCTTAATTTGAGAGTAAAGAAGATTAGCGGTAACCAAATGAAGGAGCAATGTTCAACGGCATGCAAAAGAATGAATGCAGAGACAAAGCAAGAGGTACAATCTGCATTAAAGTAGTGATCAGTTAATTTAATTGTAGTTGAAATGTGAATAAAATCAACAATCTAAAGTAGATAAAATTACCTGCCCAAAATCAGAGAGTCGCCGAAACATAATTGAAGGATACTTCTCCGCAGGCTTTGTTCATAAGTACCAAAAATAAAAAGAAACCACAACAATGTAAAGTGAACAAATTATACGTCACTAGTTGTTTTAGTCACTACTATTAGAAGTTGCAAATTTGATCAACGAAACCCACAAACTGGTTTGGGTAAGATTAGAGTAAAAGAAATTGACACTAAACAATGTTTTTTTTTTTTGTTTTTATTTTTATTTTTTTTATATAGTATTACTGACACTATTATAATGCATATATGTTCACAACTACGTTTTTAAACTTATAATCTCCCACATGGGAATGTAACTTGGTGCTAATAGACCACAAGGTCTTGGCATTAATGTGTTAGATAAGGTGCTTACCATTACGCCAAAAGCTATAGTTAGTAGCGAATGCGCAACTTTATTTCCTTATATACCACCATCACATTTTTTAGAGACATGGTATTGGACTTAGCCCTTACCGACTTCTACCCAATAATTCTCCCTAGTCACATGGTGCTGGACTTGACTCTTATCGGCCTCCGCCCAACACTATGCAAAAACTAGAACAACATTTGAGAGAGTTGAGTCCCATTAACAAGGGGCTCAAAATTGCAATAGAAAGCCTTATAATTATTGTTTGAGGCAACTCCAACCAAATTGCCTATTGATTTAGTAATCAAAAGTTACAAATTCGACTCTAAGCAAGGGATAACCGTCTATTCGCCTTTTTAGTTTGAACCGATCAGCTATGAACAATCTAGACTGATTTACTCATTGTAGTCTTTTATCGGGTAGGTTCATGTTAGTATAAAATTCTCTCGTATATGTATTTCGAAATATGAATTAGTGTCATTGATCATAAAGTGTATTAGCTTGGAGTGACTGGACCAAAGGTCGGAGGTTCCGAGTGGGTCAGGATTAGAGAGCAAGAAAAAGGCTCCTTTAATAGCAACAAACGCGACATTTATAGAGGGCCAAGGGAGACGTATGTCGAGGGGTTGGCATGTACGACACATGTCCGCAATGCACTCAGCGGTCCCGGATGTCAAGGATAAGCATCCACGTGTAAAGGTATACTTGATAGGCCAATGACTATCCGTTCGGACTTCAATGTCCACCCGTCAAGAGGGCTAGTACGTGAGCCCCGCGGGGCCGTAGCCCTACTGCCGACAGACGGTTGGGGGGGGGGGGGGGGGGGGGCTCGATCACCAAAGCTAAGAGGCCGGGGCAAAAGCGCCTCTCAAACCAATAACAATCTTCCCACTCACGCGGATGGCGGTCGGTAGGGGTCAAGCTACTCTTTGGTAGGTGCAGTATCCGATCGGAAGAGATCCTACGCCCTGCGAGAGAAGCTATCCGAACCCAGGTGCTAGTATGCAGACAAGGGGCTAGTAGCTCCGGGTGATCAGCTGGCCATAAATCCATTCACAAAATTTGATCCCTTACATACCCCAACTGGCCATCCTGCTCTCTTAACTCAGCGTGATCTGCAGGTACCTCAGTGCGCCTCCAAAAAACAACAAATGATCAACTATGGTATGTAGTATGAAGCTCATATGAGTACCGTCCAATGGTAGAGTAGCGCCTAAGTGCCCTAGACGGCCTAAGCGGGGCTCCTAGTGCACAACTAATAAAAAAAAATGCACCTGTGTGGGTATATATGATATACCTAATATCATTATCATGTCGCTACCCTATAGTTAGATAAGAACTACCCGACCGGTCAGATATACTATATATACTTATCATACACTACGGCTATATATATATACTATTACCTACTACGGTGTGTAAGAATCGGTCGTACGCCTTCCCCAGTAGGCTAGGAAAAGTCCTAGACCGTGGTGACTGTTCCCCCTAGGTCCGCCTAGGCCTAAATCAGGTCGACTTGGCCACTAGCAATCCTAGTTAACTCGATTACTTCATCCATTTTTGGTTCGAGTGTTACCACCCGATCGGCCCCGGCCTATTTTTTTATTATATACTTGTGTGGTGCGTGCCGCTGCATACCATCTATATACCATATGCAACATATATACACTCGCATTAGCACTAGTTTGATATTTATCTTTGCGATGCATTGAAAGTATTTCAGTATTTTTTTAATTTTTTAATATTGTGTTTAAGTTCTTTTTTAAACCATTTATTTTGAGCTTGTTATCCCAGTTATGAAATTATCATTATATCATTTATTGATGGTTACTTTGATCAAATTTGAAAGCCGGAACCAATCTCATTTAAAATTCGTCAAACCAAGTCTACCACTGTTTTTTGGCGCCCACCTAGCGGCCTGCCATAGATCTCCACCTACGGCGCCCCCTACGCCCTAGCGCACTACTGAACATACGCAGTATATGTATAGTTATCATAGTATAAAGGTACCTCATACTCCTAGGGTTGCTATATACGCAGTACAGTATGAATAGTGGGTATCATATACTACGTGACCTGATACATAACTATCGGTACTATACCTGCAGCTAGTTATATAACTATATGCACATATACTATAAGAACATATATAGTATACACATTACTAACACGGCTATTACATATATAGTGACTATGGATCCAGTTAATTCCTTATATATAGATTGTGTAATATATACAGTACACATAGTATTTATACCATCATATATTATATACACTATGATATGACCGGTAGATACAATTCGCATATAGCGTATATATAGGGGGAGGGGGGGGGAGGGAAGGGGGGGAGGTAGGGGGGATTTTTGTTTGGTTGTTTTGTTGTTTTTTTTTTTTTTTGTTTTTTATTTTTTTTTTTTTTTTTTTTTTGTTTTTTTTTATTTTATTTTTTTTTTTTTTTTTATATTTTTTCTATATATACGTACGTACTAGTAGCTAGCGACATACGCATACCATATACACCACTCAGCATATATATCTACCATACATATATACCTCACCTACATACATAGTAGCTACGGGCTGTAGGTACGGTCAGTATACCTACCTCTATATACCTACCGTACCTAGCTCAATCATAATATAGTATACTTATATAGCATACGTATACTATCGTATATTATATATATATACGATAGGTATGTACATACAGCGCACTACTACATTCCGCACAAACAATACAAGATTTCGTCAAGATTTGTTAGAAATAATCTATTTCCCAACAAGATTTATATAATAAAGGGTTGTAATTCCATAAGGTCTCATGTTGATGATTAGTGATGTGTAAACTGCGAATTACTGGAGTGCAAATTTCATCTCTCTCAATTCTTTAAAATTTAAGTTATCACAGGGTTACAAGATGTATAATGGGAGGTAAGGCTTATGGGTTTTCAATCCTAAAGATTTCTATTCCTAAGGGAAGGTCAACATTCCTAAAGTGATTCTCTATTCCTAAAGGAGGTTCCCCATTCATCTTGAAAGAGGGTTTCTCATCACATCTATAAATACTCAGGAAAACTTTAGGATCTTAACAGTTCAAATTCTAAGTTTTCTAGTCTCCGTATCATCAGGAGGTGAATAAGGTATTACGATCAGTGAGGTGAAGCATTAATTCTTGATTCATTCAATTTAGAGATTACATCTTCAATGGAACCAAGTAAGTCCTATCTTCCTATTTAATTAAAAGTTTATGATCATGAACATTGTTAGTTGATTGATTTGATTTACCACACGATCATTGTTAATTGTGCTTCCGCATTTAAGTTATAGCGGCATAAATGATTATTAACATTTGGTATCAGAGCATGCTTGTAAATTGATTAATCACTAAAATTAGGGTTCATGATATTGTGGGATTTTTAATTATAAGGTTTAATGATTGCTTTGGGTTTGAAGATGGTCACCGTTCGTATAATTTGTATTGTTGATGATGAAATTCGATCCATACGATTTACATGTTTTCTCATCCTCCATCAAGGCATGTATGTACTGTTACGCACTATTCATATACATAATGATTTGCAACTTTTGGAATCTAATGTGCAATGTTTTACATGCATGTATGTTGTTTGTGCATACTGTTTACATACATATATAGGAGTGATGTTGGTTTGCGTGCTTTATATGTAAATGTGAAATGGAGATCAACTGTGTTCGTATTGTACAGTATTGATATATATATGTATATAGTTATTACTCGTGGAATCAATAACATATGGTGGTTGTTGTATAATACCTGTAATGTATATATGGTTTTGGAATTAATCATATGGACAGCATAAAACATATATATGTTTAGTCCTGTACTGTGTTCGTACGGTATATCGTGATATATGGTTTGTCTTTATCAGAGGAGCGGAGGAGTGTGGGAGGAGGGTGAGGGTAATGTTAATGGAAGCAAAACGGAGATAATAACAGATAAGGTGTTCATTGTTTTGGACAATTAAAATTGAGGTCCTATTTTACGATTTATTTAAGTACTTATGGGACTCACTTTACAAATTTAGAACTCATTTATTTATGTTTATATTTGAGTCCTATTTGGTATTTAAAATATCCATGAGAAGTTTGCTCTTAACTTCTAGGCTCATTCTAATTTGGGATTAAACTTTCGAGCTGTTTGGCTTTATTTAACGGCATTACGACTGTGCTTCTACAATTAATAGGCTCACTTTGGATCAATTATGGTTAGGAGCGTTATATCACTATTAGTTTATATATATTATAAATGAACTTAATTACCATAAAGCGATGCGATTTATCCAAAGCGCCAAGACCCAAGTAAAAGCTAATAAAATATGCTTGGTATGTTATGTTTACAGCAGTAGTATATACGAACAAGAATATCTAATATGAAGTTATTAGACTAAGGCGAGTGCTTAGTGGTCCCAAAGCGGCCTCACTCACTGTAATAGCTAAAGTGATCATTTATGTTTAATGTTCTGCAACCATAAAATTAAAGTTTATTCGACCATAAATAAATATTACAATAAGGAGTGGTTAGTCCACCAACCAGTGGCCCACTCAAGGAAAAGCTAAATGATCATATTTATCGTTACAAATGTTTATCCTACACAAAGTATTTGCATCCGTGACATGACACTCAAACGGCATTGGTAAACATTTGTGATCATTCACACATGGTTCCTACCGCGATTGCCCAAAGGTAGACAAAACATATGATTCATGACAAACAGTTTAGGAGAATTAATCATTCATTGTTTCGTTAATTAATGTAGTGCATGTCCAAAGATGGGCCCTATATATAAATTGAAATTGATGAATGTCTCATTCAAGTATCGTTTAATGAGCAATCCGCGTTAAAATTACATTTGTTTACAATGTTGACCCAAAAGGCGGACTTTAAATGTAGAACTTAAGGTCTCAACAAATTATATCCGAATAAAAGTTTGTTACTCAAAGAATTGAAGTGAAACAATGTTCGCAGTGAAACTATAATGCATCACGCTATAAGGTGACAATTTTAATTATGGTAATTGCACAAGTTAAAAAGAAGTCAAAGCATCCTAAGGAATGTGCAAGGTTACAATTGTTCCAGAAAGTGCCATAAATGCATTTCCGAACAACCTGTGCACAAGAACTAAATGCCTGAAAAGAAGCTTGAATGGAATGAAAAAGTATCACACTCAATTAAGTATGCTTTGAATCCAATCTTGTTAACGTTCCTTCCTAATACTTGCGGCGGTTAGTACCAACCTGTCTACAACACACTATTTATAACATTAAAACAAGGATTTATGCTCAACCTCATAGGAAGCTCGGAAACAATGAAAAGTCGTCTTTTTGGGAAATCGGGAAAACTCAGAATGTAAAGGTATTAGAATTACAGAAGTAAGCTGGATACAGGTCTTTTTGCCTTGATCTTGCAGAATGCTGTATTTGCAATTGTCTAGAAATCTTGTGTTCAACACTAGGGTGGAAACACTTGGGCTTTTAAGATTGAAACAAATGTTCGGCATCAACAAAACCCTTTATAGTCTCGGTTGTTTTGTTGGCATACCACTAGTACCGTTTTCAATCTTAATGATGACATTGTAAAAAATCCCTTGTTCAATAGTTGATGGTTTGTGTTAAAAGGAATCGCACCAAAAGAATCCTTCACTGAGCTTGTGGAATAAAAGACTTAGTCATCAATCTCCAAAGCAGATATTCGAGACCGTTAGCTTAAAGTTAATTTCTTGTCTCAATTCGATTTTACTGACTGGAATCGGTGCATGTGCCGATTGCATAAAGGTAAAGCAACGTCAGTACAGTGTATCAGGTACACTCCAGCCACAAGAAGCTCATGATAACTTGATTAACTATATACAAATATCTGTTCACCTCTTTGATGATCTGTCTGGCAGCGGTGGAATCAAATAAATTTAGTTACCTTAATTGAATGCATCATGGTCTGGTACATTACATCTATTTACTGCGTGAAAGATCCTCGTTGTGGATTCCAGAGACATTTCATATTTGAAGTTGAGAAGTCAGTTAAATAGAAAAGGTAAAGACAATAGATCCATCATAAAGTGATAATTATTATGAAAACATCAAAATTGGGCAAATTCTCCGGCCATTTAAGAAATTCCTCGAACTAAGGGCATTGTGTGCATAATACAGGCAATGCTCAGGCACAACCACGATCAAAAATGGTTGAAACAGGCTGAAATCGTACCTAAGGGCACCTCCGTTAGAGTAATGCTAATAACTGTACATGTGCTTGTTAATGTGATAAGCATTAAAGACAACAGCAATACTTTACTCAAGTAGGTTCCTATAAAGTTGTTTTTTTTTTTTTAAACCCTATAACGTAGACAAGAAGGAACTTAGTGTGAGCATTCACGATTGGGGTTGTCAAGCTGGAGTAGGATATATCACCATCCACATGCAAAAATAAAAATGAATCTAAGAACCTTAGTGTTATTCATTGAATCCAAAAGGTCTAAAAGGTACATGTTTATTTCCCTAACATCATAAGTACCAAGGATCCTGTTGAGTCTGAGT
>VALG01002422.1:0-15667 GCA_009835305.1 Ipomoea purpurea
TTTCCCCCCTAACAAATGCTTCTAAACTGGACATACATTTCACCCTCTAAAGATAAATATTAAAATAAATATATCTACATGTGTATTTTCTTCTCAACAACATTATTACTATAATTTGGTTCAACCAAAAAAATAACGTATGCAACCAAACCAAAACCATCATTCTCCCAATCTACAACATTTACGCAATCAAAACGCGATCATTTGCCAGTTCTACTTATTCCGCCAAATCCGGAATGGCTGGTTCATGTTCGAAACTGAAAAAACTAAAATACATTTATCTGTTGAATTTAGACTATTCTTAAAATAAAAAATAAATAAAATTTAAAATAAAGACGATTCAAAATCGCGACTGGATCCGGAATCGCCGGTTCACGGTTCATGATCCAGTTTTTTTGGTTCATAAATTTAATAAATTGAAATCTAAATATTGATTCTAGATCTGAATCATAACCGAAAACTTTTAATTCGAATTGCTATAGTGTCTGATTCAGTTCGAACCGAATCGTGGTCATTGCACATATACACAATAATTTGTTGGAGAAGTAAAATAAATAAAAATGTTTACTTTAAGGGTAGAAATGTCAATTTAATATATCAGGGGGAAAAGTCACCACTTTTAAATAATTGAAGGGGACTAATGTGCTTACATAAATAATTTAAGGGGAAAAAGTGCTATAAGTATATAACTTAGGGGGAAAAAGTGTCATTTTCCCTATATTTATTGTATTCGAATTAATTTAGAAAAATCGATCTAACTAAAAGAAAAATTAAAATTTAAAAGTATTTATGAATATATTGTTATTCAAATTATTTTATTTAATTGATTATGTTTTATATTTTTCTCATAAATATATTTATGATTGTTTGATATTTTGTCATTCACATTTCTAAAGTCATTTAATAGTCGCCCCTACTCATAATTTTCTGAATCGTCACTAGGGACTACCCAATGAAAGCTCAGCTCTCTATGTCAAAAATACCACATGTTAGCCCACCTGACGAACACTTATCGCCCTCAAAAATATTTCATGTAATATACTTTCAAATTATATTTCCAATTTGTATTCTTTCGTGTTTAAATTTGATTGGAGAAAAAATAAATAAATAAAGACCATGATTCTTACTAAATTTAGCAATCAATACATATTATGTTCCTGAATGTAAAATAGGAATATAATTTGAAAATTCATGTAGAATTACTCGCCATTTGGAAGAGCCATCCAGATCTTTAAGCCCGGTCATGAAGCCTAACTTTAACGTTAAGAAAAATGTTTGACTTTATTATATATTTTTACAATCGAAGAAAACATGATTTTACAATATTCATGTGAACGTACTATTATAATTAAGTTGTAGATATTTATGTTTAATTTTTATTTTTTTTTTTGTATTTTTGTTCAACTACACAAAAATTAATGCATAAGAAATATATTTATTTATCACAAGTACAAACACAAAAACATATCCACTGCTACACCTATAAAGAGTTTCCCCATTCCAGTGTCTGTAGAAGTGCCAAGCATACACATATTTTTTTTTTAATAAACACTTTCCGCTACACCGCTCTGACACCCGCTACATAGCGTGTGTAGCGGAAAGTTTACCATTTTATTTATAATGAAAATTTATATTATACATATATACCGTATTATATACGGAAAAGCAAAATACGCAAAATATATTATATATATATATATATATATATATATATATATATATATATATATATATATATATATATATATATATATATATATATATACACAATACAAGGACACCCAATAAAATTAATTAAATGTGAAGATACGTATTATGTAGTTAAGGAAATGATTGAGTTGCAACATGAAAGAAACAACTAAAACTGCAACGAACAACTCGATCTTTAACTAAAAAGTCATCTATTCATTAACAATCATTATATTCACCAAAAGAAACAATTCCAACAAACTGGAACAAATAATATAATGCAGCACACTGTACTGTTTGACCTTATTCAAGCTTCTTCATCTGCTAGTAGACTGCTGTATTTTTAAAAAGAAATAATTTCAGCCATACTTCATTCAACAGCAATACAATTACACAACGTAACTACACACACACACACACACACACATATATGTGTGTGTGTGTGTATATGTATATATATTTCACATTTAGTTTATGATTTAGCACCTTATACTCCGTAATAAATAGCAAGGTTTGGATTTAATTTTTGTGTATCTTAAAATATGTTATGAAATAGATTAAAGATGAATTTAATTTTTGTGTATTTTAAAATATGTTATGAAATAATAAAGATGAAATGTTTTAATATATTGTTTCATATTATCTATTTGTTTTAATCATATCCATTCATTAGATATTTAAATAGATAAATATTTTCTTTTTCTATTAAATATTCCTCACCTTTATGAATAAGCACGGTAAAGAATTAAATAAGGATAAATTGTGTTATTTTTTAAAATTAATGAGCTACTATTTTCAAACTTGAAAGAGTGTTTTAAATTAAAAGTCAACTTTTGGAAACGCTACTTGAAAGAGTGTTTTAAAATCAAGTTTTATTTTAAATTTGTTAGATTTTACAAACGGGCTTTTAGCTTCTTTTTTTTTTTTTTTTTTTTTGACCTTTACATAGCTTTAGCTTATTTGTGGATAAAATAAGCTTTAAGTTCTATATAGCGTCTAAGTAACCAGTGTTCGCAGAGTGGTACACAAACCAATAAATATATAGTATTTAACATATACATATATAATATATATAGAATATATAATATATATATATATATCTATACTACGATTGAATTATATATTATTCGAATAATCAACTTGAAAAGAAACCACGATGTAAAAAATAATATTTTCAAAGACACATTACTGTTAAAACCTCATAAATTACAAATCTCTAAAACATATTAAATTTTGACTTTTTGTTAATCGTGAGTTCCTTGTCACCTAAAAAAAATGATGTATATCTCTTTATAAGTCTCACGTCCATATACGGCTTACTACACAATTATTAAGAAAATCATCATTTTTATTGTTTCATTTTACTTTTTTGTGTTGTTGCTTTTGAGGTTTAGGATGTCCACTAGTTAAACAGTAGTCTTAGCATTAAAATCTCCTCTTAAAACAATGAAAAATTATAAGGTAACCCATACATATTGATTACCTTTGACTAAATCTTAGGATAATCAAATTCAATGATTGCACTATAATAACCATTCCCATGTCTCCCATAATCACCCAAAAACACTACTGAGCAAAAGGAATAAAAGCAAAAAGCCAGAGATACACAGAGTATCATAACAATGGCTACTAACCAAAAGCTTGTTGTAGTGTTTTTTATGGTTATGGTTGCTCTCTCCACTATGCAAAATGCTTATGCTTACGCGGGTCTCTGAGTTATTCAATTATCTAAAGAAGGTTGATGACGGCATAAAACCTACCAAAGAGTATAGCATAAGTCCGAATGATATCGACATGTTTGGTGGTGATATTCAATTTCAGACGAGGAAATTAAAGGTTTTGAGGAGTCTACTGCGTAAGAAAGGTACATACATACATATTAGATATATTTTCTTCCATTATATTACGGGGTAGCTTAAACATGTTACCTTACTCGAAAGTATGATTTAATATATATATGTATATATATATATATATATATATATATATATATATCTTTAATTATCTTTAATTATTATGGTAAATGTTTGTAGCGAAGCAAAGTGGTGAACAAGGCAACCAGGCACTAGCAAGTAACTCCGAAGATCATTGGAGGTTTGTGTACTAGCAAGTAACTCCCAAGATCATTGGAGGTTTGTGGTGGAAAGTGGCGGAGAATAATTCAAATTTAAAATTTTGTACAATATAATTGTTTTTCACTACCATACGCAATATTTGTAGAGAGGTTAATGAAATTTGTTACTGTTTTTTGATTTGTTAATGTTACAAGCTACTTCCATAGAATTGTTTAATATTCCCCTATTGTTTCCTTGCATTGCTTTATATTTGAATTGTTAGTCCAAAATCAATTAATAATGCTCAACAAGTCACAACTATAAGTTAATTCCTACATACGATTCATGATTTTGTTTAAAATAAAAAATTAAAAAAAAAAAAATGGAAACAGATGCTCTTCAGATTGTTAAGCAGAATGTTGGTGATTTTTCCTTTGATCTTATTTTATATATTCTATAAATGTTAAAGATTTGCCACTCTTTCATTTGATCTTATTATATATTCTATAATTTGCTACTCTCAATCACAGAAGTAGTAACTATCTCTCATGTTAATCGTATAAAAAGCTTGTTCTATGTCTGTGTGTTGGGAGTGGATTTAATTTCCTACCCTACTTCTATCATGATGAATGATTTGTACTTTAATTTGAATTAATGAAATTTCTTTTCCTTAAAAACAAAAGAAATATAAGCCTATGAATTTAAAAATGTCAAAAGTTTGATCTCTCTCACCTACAAAAAAAATAAATAAATAAATCATATCATATCCATTTTTAAATTTATCAAAGTGGAATACGCGCACAATGTTTATTCAGCTTATTTAATTTATCTGTGTTTTTGTGCGCTTAAGCCATGACAGTTGAATTATTATTATTATTATTATTATTATTATTATTATTATTATTATTATTACTAGAGAAAAATGTCAAATAGACACATTAACTAAAACAAAATGAAAAAATTATTCTATGGTCTGAGTCATTATTGTGTAAATCTTAAATAAAAGGTAATTATTTGAATAATAAAAGTGCATTATTTTTTATATTATCAAATAATGTATATGTACAAATATTATAGTTTTAGTATATTAGAAATATATCTCATATTTAAAAAAAAAATACATTATTGAGTATCGAAAATACATTATTTTGTATAACGTACATTTAATACACAAATAACTATATGGACCATCATGGTCCACAATAATAATTTGCCAAGACAACCATTATTGTGTGGACCATGATCCACACAAGTTGTGTGGACCATATTTTGTAAACGGTAAAATAATGTACATTCAGTACAAAAATAATGTACTTTTAGTATATTAAAAATATACATTGTATTTAGAGAATGTACATTATTTGTGTATTGAGTGTACATTATATTGTGTAATGTACATTCAGTACACAAATAATATACATTTAGTATATATATTAAAAATGTACTTTTTGTTATGGTCACACATCACTGTGTGGACCATGGTCCATTCAACAATTTGCTGGCGACATTCTCTATGAATCGTTATATCATGGACCAGGGTCCATAGTCCACTATGAACCCTGGTCCAATACGAAATCGTTTGGATTAAGTTGGTGGAGAGTTGACGTGACGGACACCGTTCCGTCTGTCTAATATTGTTACAGTTTTTTTTTTTTTTGGACACTTGTGTCTATATATATTATGTTATTTAACTATAAAATTTTATACATATACCTCAGTAGAGAGAAATGATATTACTAAGACTCATGATTATATGTATTATGTTAGGAATTTATGTGTATTCTACTATACAGTTCTGTATATTATGAATTTCAATTCCACTCAGTAAACATAAATGAGGTTTCTAAAACTTGTGTTTATGTGTATTACGTTAAGAGTTTATGTGTATTTAACTATATAATTATATACATTATGAATTTAAATTAATACCTCACTAGACAGAAATGATATTTCTTAGATTTGTGTTTGTGTATTCAACTATACAATTTTGTACATTTTTTAATTTAAATTATGTACCTCAGTATACAGAAATTGATGCATTTTAGACTTATGATTATGTGTATTATATTAGAAGCTTATGTGTATTCTACTATACAATTCTGTACATACGAAACAAGAATTTTTTTTTAAAGTTAACGACCAAAAAAAAAAAAGATTTCAAACAAAAAGTTGTAAATAAAATACAAAATGACGTTGTTTTGGACTAAGGAGCACAATACATTGTGCACTCTGGTCCGATTTCTGCTTGGCAAGAATATTTTTTGAATAAGAAGTGCCTAATTTTTGCACTAAATATAGTCCCTCGAGCTTTTAATATGAAAACACTCCATCCACTCGTCACCCACTCACCCCTTTCACCTTACTATTATTTCATAAGAGAATTATTATAATAATAATTTGGGAACAATTTTATAATAGAAGAACCCACAGAGAAATTTCTCACGGCCTTCCTAGCGATTCCCTACACTTCTGCTTTAATTTCCACCAATAAATTAAATAGTTTATGGCCTTGTTTAGTAAATGGTTTTTAGTTGATAGTTGATTGTGTTAATTAAAAGATATAATTAGTTGATAACATTAGCTATGTAAAAATTTGTTTAGTAAATTAGTTGTTAGCTGTTTGGTATAATTTATTTTCTGAAAAAGTTAATTGAACAAGTTGCTTGGAATAGCTTTTTGAATTTTAGCATTTTAAAGTTACAAAAAGCTAATTAATCAAACACTTATATTGATATTTTAACTAAATCAAATAATTAATAGTGATCAAATAAGCCAAAATTGGCCTATAGACTAATTTTTTACCAAACAAGGCCTATATCAAGAAATATAATATAGTTATTTTTTTGACATTATTCTGTAAATGGTAATTTATATCTACACCACGACGCACGTTGCACTGTGCGCCCATATGCAAAACGACTTCGTTTTAATTTTTTATTTTTTTTCAAATTTCCCGCCCCAGTGAATGGCAGTACTTTTTTTTAAAAAAAACCCGCTGTTCAAAAATGTACATAATGTTATACTAGATACACATAATTGTATACATGAATGTACATAATTATATAACAAAATATACACTCTTTTTAAAAGATAATACACATAATCTAACATAATACATAATAAATATAAACTCTTAACATAATACACATCAACTCTTAACATAATACACACAAATTTTCTTATTCGAATGTACATAATTGTATAAAAAGAACCTACATAATTGTATAAAAATAAATGTACATAACTGTATGAACAAATTACATAATTATATGAACAAATACACATAATTGTGTGAACAAATACACATAATCACAGCAACTTCTTACCGCGCTTCCCAAAACGACGTCGTTTTTGAGAAGCGCGCGGTGCACAGTGCTACACGCACTGTGGTGTAGGGTATAACGATTGTCCGTAAAGGGATACTAAACGAATTAAACATCAAAATACATCAATTCGTGAAACAAATAGTATACTGCAAAACTTGATGCAAATAAATCAATAAAACAATTTTTAGGAGTCAATTAATCGAGACTAGACATGTATGTTTATTTAAGTATATCCATCATGAAACAATATAATTTCGGTAACGTCATATTACAAGCGTCCTCATTTGACTGCCCTACGTAAAAGATGAATAACTGTCCTCATTTTACAATAACTGTCCAACATTTGACTGTCCTCATTTTACAATAACTGTCCATTTGACTGTCCTACGTAAAAGATAAATGACTGTCCTCATTTTACAATAAGTTACCCTCATTATATATCAACATAACCAAGGACTATGGGGTCTAATGGTATTCGAGTTGAATTTCCATTTGGAAGGTTGTGAGTTTGAGCCTCAGTGGAGGCGTTATTGGTTCTTTGTGTTTCAGTAGGTTGAGAAAGTATACGAACAGATACTACAATGTAATAGAGCCAGCATTCAAAAAAAAAATATATCAACATAAAATTGATTGGTCCACCTGTCCCCAATGCTGACATGGGAGTTAGGTGAAGGAGGGCAAATTAATAAATATACCACCCACACCTTCTTTGAAGTTTCCTCTCTTTTTTTTTCTGTTTTTTTTTTTTAAACCTGAAGTTTCCTCGTAATTCCCTACTATTTCATCATGTTTTCTGCGTTCTACATCCAAACAACTTCGTATTCACGCAATCCTCAATTCCCCCAAACGTAATTTCTAGCTGAAGAAGAACCAACCAAACTTCTCCTCAATCTCCACAAAACTTTCCCAAACATCATATCATATACTATACAAAGACAAAAACTTTTCCACAAATTTCATCCTGCCCACACACAATTTTTTGAAAAAGTGTCTGGCATGCTCCCTGGTGTTGAGTGTGCAGGAGGAGGAGACTTCATCAGAGCAATAGGGTGTTGTTGGATTCACCCTCTCTCCATCTGCTATTTCTCAAGCACAAGAAAATCCTTCTTTTGTTTGTACACTAGCAACAACTCATCCCCTTCCATGGTACCAATCCCCACAACTCTTTCAAGATTTAATGATGTTTTTGTTTTAATTTTTCTTCTCTCTTCCAAAAGACTGAATCTCCAACCCAAAGGGCCTCGTGCCCGGCTCTAACATCATGTGAGATGAGATAAATCTCGATAATTCAGTAGCTCAATA
The DNA here is from genome assembly GCA_009835305.1 of Ipomoea purpurea. NCBI lineage: Eukaryota > Viridiplantae > Streptophyta > Magnoliopsida > Solanales > Convolvulaceae > Ipomoea > Ipomoea purpurea. The sequence goes on from VALG01002422.1 coordinate 8,372, forward strand.
GAAATGATCAAATGTCGGTGCGCATAAGAGATCTGTCTACTTTTGGATATAATTCTCACACTGTGGTGCTTAGTAGACAAGACCAAATATTGTGCGCACAAGAGATCTGTTCACTTTAGACATAATTTTCACACTATTACTGTCGAGATTCAAATTTTAATTTGGTTTCTTCCCTACTTGTTTTTTGGTTGGGATGGTGGGTTGGTTTGTGAAATCTGATGTTTTTGTGAATCATTAGCAGGGGAGTGGTTTAACACAGGCCTACCATGATGAGATGTTGGGTGAGGTTGCCAGAGAAGCCAAGCAGAGATTGGATGAGAAGCTTAGAGCTAGATGGAAACCAGATCACAAGAGGTAAAATGGGAATTTTTTTGTATCAATGATACTCAGTTGAAGTAGCAGGATCGGAATGGAATCATTCCAAGAACAAGAATAAAGACAGAATTTTTAATGAAAATCTTCCCTTTTTCTCCTCTCTTGAAATTTTTGCAGGAATGGGAAAAGCCAGAAATGGGTATTTTTGCAGAGGGTGGATTTGGGGCTGAAGACTACTGGCCTCAATAAGTTGTGTTGCGCCATAAATTCCTGGGCTTGAAGGCTTCGGCAACCTCGAGAAATAGTCATTAGTCATGACAATATAATTTAGACGGATTAGATTTTAATTCGTTCGAATTGCGATGTTTTTGTTGTATTGCTATTTTTTTTTTAAAGCCAAATGAATCAGATTGTATTGCTATTTGTTAATGAACAAAAGTGAAATAGCAATGACTTTTTATATAATTTTTGGTACTATAAGAAATTGTATTATGTGTTTCGACTTTTGAGATTATACTTTATATTTTTTTGGTACGTTGTGATTAAATTAATGAGATGTACTCAACGTTTGGTAAATAGATGTTATCTGATAACTATTAGTTAATTAGATTAGTGAGTTTGATTAGTTGATAGCATGCGAATTATAGAAAATGTTTGGTAAATTAGCTTATAGCTAAGTTACATGTAAAATTACTTTCTCAAAAAGTTGATTGAAATATTGTTTTGAATAGCTTTTTTAAATTTTAAGATATTAAATAATAAGTTGTTACTAAAAAGTAATAAACTAAATATTTATATTTGTTATTTAACTAAGTCAAACAGTTAACTGTGATTAAATAAATTAAAATTGATAAATAAACTAACTATGTTATCAAACATGCATGACATAAATATATTTTTTGAATAGCTCATTTATATTTTTTCTTATCATTATATCACTAAAACTTTTATCCAAAGGTTATTAACGATGACAATAATAAAGTCACTTACTTGAGAAATTTTCAGAAATAGTTAGGACAAAATTTTAACTCATCCAAATCGCTTAGCATTCAACATTTCAACGTGTCTAGCATGTCATATAATTGCTATTTCAATTTAACTATTTAAAATTGTATATATTGTACGCTTCAAAATTATATTTTATATTTATTAACAATAGACTGAGGATTGATTCTTGAGAGTTATTATTATTCTTTATTTTTTATTTTTTCACTACATCCTACTCAATCAATGAGAAGTGAGTGGCCTCTTCGGGCTTAGCATAGTTGTACGTTACCTAATTTGATGTCATGATTGAAGGTAGTTGTGTGAGTTCAGGGTGATAGAAGGTCTGACTTGGATCTCTTGTGTACAATTGAAGATTAAAGTATGATTAGTGAGCTGATTGCGTAACTTATGATTTACTTTTGTAAGGGAGGGAATGTCTTGTGGACTTAGGATTAGACTATCGAAATTTGGATCACCTAAGTATATATATAAAATGTTTAAAATAATGAGAGGCTAGTGAGAAAAGTATATATTATCTTGATAGACTCATTAACGTCACTATGACTTTCTTTTTTTTTTTGAAGATATGACTTTCTTTCTTTCTTTCTTTCTTTTTTATTCTTTTTGGAGGGGGGAGGTCAAATGTCATTATGAGGCAATAATAATTCATTGACTTAAGAGGTCTCGAGAAATAGTTACAATAATTTTAGGGTGTTTTTATGGGTTATTCTATTTACACCACCTAATTTTACTATTTGCACCACCTACTTAGTAGGTCAAATAAGCTTTTTATAGTGGTGTAAATGCCCTAGTCAAAATTATTATTTATTTTTCTTTTTTTTTTTTTATTTAAAAAAAAAAAAAAAAAAAAACCTCACCCGTCACCTTCTCGGTGAGAAGGCATAGTGGTTGACCTTCTCACCTGAGAAGGCAACCCAATGGATTATTTAAAAAAAAAAAAAAAAAAAAAAAAAAAAAAAAAAAAAAAGAGATCCGTCATCCCCTCTCCGGTGAGAAGGCGATGGACTGCCTTCTCACAACGAGAAGGCAAATGGTTGTCTTCTCCGGCCGATGAAAGGCAACCACTACAGTGGGCCTTGCCTTTCTTCGCGGAGAGGCAGCCCACACGAGTGGGTCGCCTTCTTCGCCGGAGAGGCAGCCCACACAGTGGGTCGCCTTCTCCCGGCGAGAAGGCGACCCACTGGGCTGCCTTCTCAACCGGAGAAGGCAGCCAAGTTGCCTTCTCCGTGAGAAGGCCGTCGTCGCCTTCTCACCGGAGAAGGCGATGGCTGCTTGTTTTTTTTTTTTTTTTTTTTTTTTAAATAATTAAATTTTGACCTCATAAATGTAGATTTAATAGGGTGGTGCAAAATACATTTTGACCACCCATTAGTCTATTTGCACCACCCATATATTTATTATAATTTTACTACTTTTTACATTTTCAATGTGCTTTATACCTCATTTTAGTCAAAGTGGTGCAAATAGCAACACCCATATTTTTATTTGCACCATCATTTAGTCAAAAGTGGTATAAAGTATTCTTGAAATTGTAAAAAAGTGAAACTTTTAATAATTACATATATGGTGTAAATAGTTAAATTGGAGTTCATTTTGCTATTTGCACTACCTTGGTCAAACCTCATTTATGAGGTGTAATTAATAATATTTAATTCAAAATTTAAATTAAAACATTAAAAAAAGAAAAAAATATTAATTAATGTATAAATATATTTTTGTGCTACTCTAAACTGCTAAACAAGAGTCCACAGAAATGTTGATATTTTTCTGAATTTATTAATTAAACAAATTATATGACACTATTAAAAGCTACTTTGTATTAATTAACAATAAATAATATTTTTGCGCTTTTTTCAATTTTAATTTATTAAAAAAATGACATAATAATATGTAAATTTATATATTCATCAAATTCAAAAAATTAGATGCAACCTTTAGAAGTTATTATATCATGTAATAAATAAATTTTGAAATTTAATTTAATATAACAACCAATTTAATTTTCAAAAAAAAATAATAAACTAATTCAATATAAAAGAAAAATATATTTCAGGATGAATTTTTCATTATTATGTTTGATATTATCGTTCTTTAAAAACATTATCAACAAATAAGTTAAATTTTATGACGTGCATCGCACGAGGGCAAAATATATTGGAAAAGACACACTAGCTAATAACATCATGAGAGTCCTAAAACTAATATTTTAAAAATATGAATGTATATATTGGACCGATTGAATAGTTTTAGGTCGAATAAATCAAATCTATGGCAATGATGCCGACCTCCGGGTTGGCCTAAGAGAGTTGGAGTTACGGTTCAAAGTCAACATATGAGGTCGGAGAAGCGTGATCAGTTAATATCGTTACAACTGTTATGACTAGGGCTGGGCACTTCGGATTTCGGTTCGGTTTCTTTCGGTTTCGGTTTTTCGGTTTTAAAAAAATTAAACCATTCGGTTTAAAATAGAGTTCGTTTCGGTTTCAGTTTCGGTTTGGAAAAGTTCGGTTCGGTTTCGGTTCGGTTTCGGTTCGGTATTCGGTTCGTTTTTGGTAGAAGTCCACTAAATAAAACGTTTCCTTTTTACTTCCCGATTGTTTCAGTTGGCTCACTTGAGTGGCCACTTGAAGTGTTTGTTGATGACAATATAAGAATCATCCATCTATAGTTAATATTTGAAAAATAAGAATTATTAAAATGCCAAATGTTGAGACTTACGACTTAGAGTTGATATCTGAGTACTTGGGAGTTTAAAATTATTAATTATTATAATATTTATATATAATACTAGCATTTTGTAACGAGTGAATGTGCGAAAATTTATGCCCAAATTAAAAATTTTGATAAATCACAAATAATTAAGCAAATTATAGTTCAAATTATACTTCGCAAATCCTTAAATTAGTAAATTTTAATCATCGTATTTGAAAACTATAGAGATGAACAAAATTGATATTTTGGTTTATTAATAATGTAAACAATTTTGATATAAATTTATAACTTTGTTTTTACAATAAATAAATAAATATATATAATATAACTAGTAACCGGTCACATATATTGGTGCGTGTGCGTGCCTCTATATATATACACACATATATAATTTACTATCATAGAAATTTAATTAAAATATAATCAACAATTAACTAATTATATAATGATTTTAATAAAATGATACTAAAGAATAGGAAAAAGATATCATAGATAATAGATATAAGTGTATGATAATAATGATAGAATTATGAAGTTTTAGAATTAAATAATACGGTGTTATAACAGTATAAGGGTATTTTAGTCTAACAATAAATGTAGTAGGGATAATTTTGTCTATTACAATTGAAGTTTAAACATTTTAATAAAATAATATATACCTTTATTAATATACCAATGTAAACATTAACACAAATGTGCCTTTAGCTTAATGGGTAAAAGCTCTTAACTTTAAATTTGGTGGTAAGGGTTCAAACCTCACTTAAGACATTTAAGTATATAATGTATATAGTTATTATGTATAAAAATTAAAAAAAAAATTAAAAAAAAAAAAAAAAAAAAAAACCGATCGGTTCTTCGGTTCGGTTTTTCCCGAACCGATCGGGTTAGCCAAATCATAGACCGATCGGTCTATCGGTTTGGGACCGAACCGAACAGAAGTGCTTCGGTTCGGTCCGGTTTGGTTCGGGTTACCCGAACCGAAATGCCCAGCCCTAGTTATGACCGTTACAAGTTCTCACTCTATTTAGGAAACATCTGAGTCATTTTGTGCGGTATTGAAGTATGTAGCCACTAAAACTTCTTCTTAATTATATAAATAGGCATGTTTATTACTTATTAAAACGATATTTAATTTGTATTGTTCACATGCATATTATGTACCGGTGACTAAATTAAACATGAGTTGAACCTAGTTACTTAAAAAAAATGAGTCGAACCTAATTAATTTAAAATATTTATAATAACATTTTTTATACAAAGAAAATGAGAATGATCCATCAAACTATATAAAGTTTAATTTTGTTATATAGAGTGTCTTCCATTGCTTCATCCTGTGCTACAAAAGTTTACTTTCTCAAGGGGCCATAGAAAGAGAAAATGGGAAAGAGGATAAAAAAAACAAAAACAAAAACAAAAAATCTGAAAAGTAAATAAATAATAAATAATAATGTTTGATTACAATTAATGAAGTGGTGCAAATAATACTTTTTTATTTACATCACCTATACAGTTATTACACTTATTAAATGGGTGGTGTAAATAGCAAATAGGGTGGTGCAAATATAATTTTTCTAGTTTTAACACCCTCAAAACTTTTCTCTTAAAATGTTGAATCTTTCAAGGGCTCTACACATTCTGATCTGGCAAAACATTTGGGATAATGCTGCTGTCGAAGTTCTTTTCTCTCAAATATTGTCTACTGAACCAGTGAACTAAATTCGTGCGTACAACTCCCTCAAAACTTGTTTTACTTTTAACATGCATAGCATGACATTATTGTTTGCTATATCTCTATTTATTTATGAACAAGAGTGAACTAGTAATAACTTTTTATATAATTTCCATTCCTATTAGAATTGCACTATGCATTGAAAAATTATATTTTATATTTCTTCTCTTCTTAACATGACAATTCACCATTAATTGTTATGAGTTATTATTTTTCTTTGTTTCTTCATCACCTCCTACTCAATCAATGAGAGATGCGTGACAAAAGTATATATATCTCATGAGAATGTTCATTAACATTTTTCTTGTCATTATATCACAATAACTTCTTCCTTTTTTTTTGTTTTTTGTTTTTTTTTTTTTTTTTGTTTTTGTTAAATGTCATTAATAAAGGCATTGACTTGAGAAACTTTGAGAAATAGTCATAGATAGCTTTTTATATAAATTTTATATTATTAAATTTTCACTATACATTTCAAAAATTATATTTATATTTTTAAATATTTTTTTACATTAAAAATAACCGTACCATTGATTGTTAACAATTATTAATCCATCTGTCTCATTTTATGTGTCTGGTTCAGTTATTCAAGCTTGACTGGCGTTATTTTTAATTTAATATTTCATAATATTAAGTTTAGTATTAGTATACAACATTTATATATTTATAAAACTATTCTAAAAGTACTATTAAACCACAAAAATTATATATATAATATATATATATATATATATATATATATATATATTTATAATATATATATATATATATATATATATAATATTAAATTTAAAAATATGTAAAAAATACTAAAAAAAATTAAACAAAAGAGCTGGTTTGATCGTAAGTATGACAGATAAATGAGACAAGAAGAGTATTATTTTTTAAAAATAACATTCTACTCAATCAATGAGAAGTGCGTAATAAAAGTATATACATCTCTTGATAACTCATTAACGTTCCTTATCACTACATCACTATTCATTCAATCATTATTGTGTGGACCTGGTCTACACAGTTTGTGTAGACCATATTTTGTATATTGTAAAATTAATGTGCATTCAATACAAAAATAATGTACATTTATATTCAGGGGATGTACATTATTTTTATACTGAGTGTACATTATATAATATAATGTACATTTAGTACAAAAATAAAGTACTTTTTTGTTATGGTCCACACAACACTATGTGGACCATGGTCCATACAATAATTTGCCCTATTCATTTCTTCAAAGGTCATCAACATCCCCCAAAATGGGTAATCAAGTGAGTGAACATAATTCTATTTAAAGATTACGAGTTTGACTCTTGTTAATATTTTTTTGATAGAGCATGTATTATGAAGTCTTCAGTGTAGTTGGTAGATTGATGACAACAGATTAATTGTCTTCATTGCTAATAAATTAGATAAAAATTGTTGATGGCAATAGAAAATAGAATGACCAACTACTCCATGTACAAGGAAGCAAGAAAATTCATACTGATGTTTGAAACTCGATAGCAGCAAGTGTGAGGATTATGATTTCA
>VALG01002429.1:9134-41652 GCA_009835305.1 Ipomoea purpurea
AAGCCACACTGCCCCGATCCTCTCCATGGCGAACGCCGCCCAACACCAACGGCTCAGCAGTTCTTTCATCTTGCCGCGGAAGACGGAGTGGGCTCGACGGGAAGCACGTTGGTGTTCGGCCAATCATCGGAGGGCTTTGACGTGATTAAGAAGGTTGAGGCGGTTGGATCCATTCCGGAAGGTGCTCGAAGCCGGTGGTCGTGCAGACTGCGTTCAACTTCTTAGATCTGAGGCCCTGTTGATCTCCATATGTCTGTCGTCGTCGTCGGTTTATGTCTGTTTTTATTTAGATCGCCGATGATCTTTTGATTTGAGCCGTTGTCTCATATCCGTTGGTCGTTTAGAGCTTTTCTGTTTTTTGTTTCCCTTCCCCTAGTTAGTGTCAACCTTATGCTTTGACTTCATGTGTTGAGTACGAGTTGGTGTTCTATCATTAAACTAGTTTTATTTTTGTTATACCGTAATCTCTTTACATATGCCTTACCTCTAATACCAAATATCAACTTGAAGTATGTTGGGAAAAATGAATATGGTTTGGGGAATAAGTAATTTACTATGGGTTTCTTGGAGAAACAGAACAAATTAGGCTAATTTTATTATTTGACTTAAAAATGAAGATGAGGCATCAAAAGCAATAGTTAAGTCACTGTAAATCAGATGTATTGCTCTTTTATTTATATACTATATATATATTATTATATATATAATGATGTGTCATTAATTAATGTGTTTTATATGTTGATTGAAACATGATGATTTGTGCACTCATTTTTATTTTTGGGCTTTTAGTTTAGTTGCAGGCTTAAGGTCTTGTAATCTGAATGTGTACCTTATAAGTTTTTGCAACCTATAAACTGTTCTGTTTGGTGTGGTTTGGTGATCTGCATATCTGGATAAGTAATTTTTTGCTAAGAAGGGAATCAGAATGAATGGTTATTATCAAGTTGAGTCTTTGAGCTTTTTTGCCTCACTTTAAGGATAATACATGTGTCTTATCCATTGAAAGTTTAAAGTTCTGAAATGTGTTCATTTTGGTTAGTTCCCACATTAATTTGCTTAACTTTGACCTAGGTTATGTGATGGACTCACATTGATAATGATGGTGTCTTAAACTGGAATTTCCAGGGTGCCTAGTGTTGCGATACAACTAAGATGTCTCAGAAATTTGTTTTCTAAAATCAAAGAGAATGTGTCAGCATGCAACCAAATCTGACATGAAATTAAGCGAGACTTAAGATAAATCCTTTTGATGATATTCGATAGTTCTTTCGAATGTAACCACAATAAAATAAAAAAAGTCTAGTTAACCTAGTACAAATGCATTGAGGATGCAGATGTCTTAAATGAGTAGGAAAAATGTATCCCTTATACAAACTTAATAATAATATATAATTACATCCTATAAAAACATCTTGTTTTCTCATATTTGAGTGAGACCATATTCTGTGAGACTCGATTACTAACTTCTTTTAAGGAGTATAACTATGAAATAAAAATAGAAGTATGTGGAGAACCTTATAACATTTGGATGGAGTCTTATATTGCAAGCTCCTTGATCAAACTCTTCAAAATTCTGTAGCCGGATAAAGTTTAAGGTGAAACAACTATAGTCGTTAGATTTGCGTAGTAAAAGGTTGCTTTCGTTCTATCTCCAAGCTTATTCGATCTCCCTGGTCCCTTTCAGGTGCTCCTAAAATCGCAACCCCCCCCCACCTAGGAAGTCCACTGATCAGTATTTCCACTGATGTTCTGTTTTTTTGTGATAAATAGGATGTCTTTATGTCTTCAGTAATAAATTTCTTGTTATTCCACACATGGTCTTGTTGCTTATTTTGAGTTAATTACTGGTCAAATACAAACAAGCAGCAAAGTTTCAAGACTATTTGCTGGACTCAAGTGAAATTGTTGCTTGCAACAAAACTGTTTTACCCCCTCGAAAAGGTAAATCAATCCATGCTTTATTCTGCGCACTTGTTCTTTTGAATGATGAGGGAACCCGCAGCCACCAGATGCTTTGATAAATCTCGCTTTGTGACTGGAAAAGGTCAAAAAGGAAGTATAACCACCCAAGTTGTCAATAGCTGACTAGTCAAACAAAGAAGGCCAATAGGCCATTCCCACTTGGTGGTTACCCCACTTGAATTCTTTTCATACTGCATTAGTACCACATCCCGCAGGATGTGAGGCTAATTTAGCCAAGCTTTGAACCCTTGGCAACTTAAACCCCTTTCCGCTTGAGCCAACACCTTTTTGATACTTGTTCATTCTTATAATATAGATATAGGATGGTGGGCAAGAAACCTTCAAAATCAATGTTAATTTTTACGATTTTGTGCAAATGTTTGTTTGTCTGAAAACCGCTGTAAACATGTTAAACATTGGATGTTGTTTCAACAAATGAAAGTCTACTAAAAGATTGCAAATGTTGATTTGAAGGTGGCAGTTGATGCTCACATCTTGCTTCAAGTGCAGCCATGAGTAACCAACTTCTCTGCTTAATTGAATAAAAAGCTTCAGAAGTTGTCTTCATCAAACAGTTCCATTTATCCCCTTCACCAAATTAAAGCTTGAAAGCAAGCTTAGCTTGATTTTAATTTCTTTGACACCAAAAACCACCAAAATAAACCGTGTATGTGTATGTACAGTGCGTGCACATACAACGTAACAGACCCTACCTCTTTAATGGCCTGTTTAGTAGACATGAATTGCATTGCAATTTCACCATTCTTGGGCTACCTCAATTACCGTGTTTGGTTGGAGGAAATTGCAATCCTCACATAATTACAATTCCCTCTTATTTTCAATGCAATTCATGGGGTATCCCAGTTGCAATTCATTTTAGTGGAGGAAAAAAATGATGAAATGTTGCGATGACCTATTTACTTTAGTTTATTATTATTATTATTATTATTATCATATTTCATTATATTATATCATTATTATTTTTATACAAGGACATTTTAATTTCAATATATCCTTATTCGTCTCGATCCCAATAATTTAATTAAATTATGAGTTAATTCCGAATTGGTCCTTGACTATGAGGATTTCACCACTTTGGTCCTCGACTTTTAAAATTGACAAATTTAGTCCTCAACTATGAAAACGTTAACCAAAATGGTCCTCAGTCTATTTTACCATCAAAATGCAGGGTAAAAAGGAATTTCCGCTATATATCTTTATCTTGCAAGTTAACGAATGAGTGAGAGAGGCTGTACCGTTGAAAGAACCGTCGCCGCCACCTGCTGTCTGATAAAAATTGTATATTTGGGGACTAAATTGGTCATTTTTGAAGTTGACAAAGTGGTGAAATCCTCATAGTCAAGGACCAAATTGGTAATTAACTCAATAGATCGAGACCATTTTGTTTAACGTTTCATAGTTGAGACTAAATTGGTCAATTTTAAAGTCGAGGACAAAATGGTGAAATCGCATAGTCGAGGACCAAATCGGTAATTAATCTTAATTATGTAATTTGATTTTTATTTATTCTTTTCTTATCGAACTTATATTCTTTTTTTTCTAACCAAATGCTCTGTTATATGTGACGTGATCACTCTCTTCCTCACATTCGAATTCCAAATGCCTGCATATTTGCTTAAAAATGATCGTAAAAAGTTAAACAAGGACATATAGATAAGATGTATATATTATTATGTATTTAAATATTATTATGTATTTAGAAACAAAATAAAATAAATAAAATGAAAAATGATGCAGGTAGATAGATAAGGCTGAGTCTTGTTACCATACTTTATGTCATCTGGCTCATATGAACTTGCACAAAAAGCAAATATGCAGGCAAAAGTTGATTCACAATTTTGGTGGTTTAAATTAGTATATTTGTGATGCTATTTAAGATATAATATGATGAATGAATATTTGACTTGCTATTTTTAAATTTTGAATTAAAGACTTTTCGCTGCTTTTATTCATATTATTTTTATTGTCATACAGAATTAAAGTAACGTAGGGGATGTTTAATATCAATAATAATAATAATAATAATAATAATAATAATAATAATAAATAATAATAATAATATATAAATAATAATTTTTTATTATTAAATGAAATTATACATATCCCATTTTATTTGATATTCATTATGTTTCACAATTGTAAAACAAAATTAGTGTCTATTTTGGTGGTAGAGAGTGCTAAAGCACTAGGTAAGTGTTCAAATTGGTTTTGGTCAGACCACAACGTGTCATGAACATGCTTTAATCGTAAGAGACACTTTTAAGTTTGTACCATATTCAGACTAATCTTTGTTTGCACCAGCCGACTCAATTAAAGGACAAAGTGTTACTAGATTGAACTTTTTTTTTCATCATACGAGGAGTTCAAACTTCCGGCCTCTATTAAAGGACAAGAGTGCATAGTCACTCACGCCAACCAACCTGGTTTCAAATTTAAGTAAATCATGTAATTATTTATTTTGAACATGTAATATGTTTGTGATATAAATAATTAATTAAAAATATTTATAAAATAATATATGAACTTGCATATAAACATCATATTACAACTTATACAAAACACTATATTAATTATATGGACCCAACCTATACTTTAACCTACTATAGATTCATTTTTAATATACTAAAAATGAACTTTAATATACAAAAAACAAACATGTGAGTGATTCACCTTATAATATAGATCATGGTCTACGGTACAATTATGAGTTAGTATCCTCTGAGGTCTTCCGAGTATAGTATTTTTGACACCCTTGATCTTTCGACTTTTAAATTGTTACCATTTGTGGTCCTTTCGTTATTTTGAATCGTTTAAGCTGCGTAAATGAATGGCAAAATTGTCCTTTCAGCCTAGTTAGGACTAAATGTGGCGATGTATTATTATTATTAGAACTAATATTTTCACCTGTGCGATGCACGGAATGAATTTGTTATAATATTATTAAAAATATTTGGATAGATATACAATTATTTATATTATAACATCAAATACTCTGTATTATATAGTGCAATTGAAGATATGGTTTGGATCGTTTATGTTTGTTGATATTATCATTGTTTGAATTCGAGCAAGTAATTGCTCAAATTAATAGTTAATGTGCAGATGTATGCATGCGGTGCTGTAACTTTAAGAGATTTTTATATATCATTGTTTAGGATTTTTATAAATTGGGCAAATGTGCTCGTTCTCTAAACAACTTTGTTATAGTAATCAATTGTTATCCTAATTCATTTATATAAAGGATATATTTTTGTCTAGATATATAGTAATTTTGTGATTTTGAAAAAAAAAAATCATCGATTGTATTTACACATTATTGAAAACCTCTTTGTAGACACTGAACTGCACACAAGAATTCAATTAGGCCACTGAACCTAAAAAACCTACAATTGGGTCCCTAAACTAACCAATTTCATTCAATTTGTCCATTTTTCAGGTTTCTCAAGTTGCTAACAAGTTACCCCTCCACCTAGGATGCATGTGTGGCATTTAAAAAAAAAAAATTTAATTCTTTTTTTTTTTTGAAAACCTTAAAATAATTTATTTTTAAATTAAATTTTTTTAATGTTTAATAAATAAAAATTAAAATAATTTTTTTTTAAAAATAAAATCCAGCCATGAATTATTTTAGTTTTTATTTATTAAACATTAAAAAAAACTAATTTTTTAAAAAAATATTTTTTTTAAAAATGACACATATGCATCCTAGGTGGAGGAGTAACTTGTTAGCAACTTGAAAAATAGACAAATTGAATGAAATTGGTTAGTTTAGGGACCCAATTGTAGGTTTTTAAGTTCAATGGCACAATTGCATTCTTGTGTACAGTTCAGTGGCCTATTTGACCCTTATTCCAAGAATATTTGACCGATATACAATTATTTAAATTATAACATCAAATACTCTGTATTATATAGTGCAATTGATGATATGATTTGGATCGTTTATGTTTGTTGATGTTATCATTATTTGAATTCAAGCAAGTAATTGCTCAAATTAATAGTTAATGTGTATATGTAGCATGTGGTGCTGTAACTTTAAAGATTTTTATATATCATTGTTTATGATTTTTATAAATTGGCAAATGTGCTTGTTGTCTAGAAACTTAGTTATAGTAATCAATTGCTATCCTAATTCATTTATATAGAGGATATATTTTTGTCTAGACATATACCAATTTTGGTCATTTTGAAAAAAAAAAAAAACATAATATATATCATCGATTGTATTTACACATTATTGAAAACATCTTTGTAGATGACATTAGTAGTCGCAACACAATCTTGTCCATCCTTGTCTAGAGCTAACACCTTCAGGCTATCAAGATGGGTGACTCGGGAGAAAGCCACGTACAATTGTCCGTGATTAAAGACCAATTTTTAGCAATAACCCAACGTGAGTTAGTGTTTGACCTTGACTTTTGTTGATAATCATGGCATATGTAAGCATCAACGGGAATTGTTTACACGGGAACTTGAAGGGTAATATTGTATCAAAAGAAGTTAGAGACATTCGGGGGTTAAGAACTTTGGTTCCTTCAGGTGTCCCATTAACTATTCTTGCTTCGACAATTTGATCTACCAATCTTGTGATGATGTGTCGCGTCCCGTTACAAAGACCAAGAGAGTGGTCTATGTTCCGCAATAAAATAACATGTGCACTGACCTTTAATGTCAATCAATAATTATGAAGACCCGACAATCTCAAAACTATTTAAAAATTCAAGAGTGTGTACTTCTGATAGATTTCACTGTCTGATTCTGCCTTACACAAAGAGTCACAACTTCAAATATATTCGTCCTTCTACAGTATCATGTCGCACATACATGTACTGATTAATTTGATCAACGACATCTAAAGTTGGCGAGAGGATCGCTTGGCCTTCTAGCTGCGACTCATCAAGCATGTCATATCTCGAGCTTCGGATGTTCTTTCCACTATAGTTGCTATGGGATATTGTCCACACTTCAACAAAAACTGTGCCAGAATATCGATCTCAAATGAATCGCTGTTTACAACCCTTGCAATCCCATCTCCAATGTCTGCAATCCATTTTGAAAACGAATCAAACGTCTGTATATCTTCCTCTGAAGCTAAGGTCCGTAGTCTCAAGTTCTTGGTTAACCTTAATAGCTTGATATTTGTCCAAGGGATTCAAAACTTGAAGGGCATTGATTGAGGCTGATGAGTTGGCAATTAATAGTGCATGAACCCTAGCTGTACCATATTTATATAATGACAAAAATAATTCAAAAAATTCACAAATCATCAAATAAACTTTTTCTAGTTGTCCCTCCACCCACAAAAGCAAGCCTTAAATCATTACTGAAATTTTAATCACTAAATATTTTGTTCATGTTACATCACCTTTAGGATATGCTCTCTGCGTGTTTGTTTATACATAGAGAAATTTTTATATATCTTCACTTATGATATCTTAGTTTTAAATGGAAAAATAAAATAGAACAATTTAAGACAACCTCAATCAAGTTGATACATATTATTAGCTTGATAATCACAATGTCTCAAGTATGTTCTTTTTGAACAACATAAATTGATTTATATTTTTGTGATCCTTGTTAGAATCATAAGGCACGATTTACTCAGTAAACACACTCACTTGTGGCTGTGACTCAACAACAACAATAATAACACATTTTAAAAAAGATTTTATTAAAATTTCACATTTTAATTAAATCCTCCAATATCAAGACTAACGTCCCTGGACACTTGCCCTTTAAATGTGTCAATTCAACGCCGCCCATGATTTCAGTCAACACATCATTAGTGGACAGCTAAACATATGCAGAGCTTTTAAAGGATTCAAAATTGAAAGAGAAAGAACTAGAAATCAAAATCTTTTTTTTTTTTTTCTTTTCAGGTTTGATCATTGGGGTTTGGCAAATTAAGAGATGTCAACATTAGGATTTGGAGGGACAACACAGAAGTGTAAGGCATGTGAGAAACTGTGTACTGTGTGGATCAGCTCAGAGTTGACAGTAAGGTCTACCACAAATCATGTTTCAGATGCCAACACTGCAAGGGCACTCTTAAGGTTCTTTAATTCTTCAGATTATCATTTTTTTTTTTTTGTTTGGATTTTGATCATTGTTTTAGTATCAGTTGTGTGTCTTGAATTCTTGATTTGTTGATTAGTAGAATGCTTAGGAACATATGTATATATATATATATATATATATCTAATGATATGTATCATTTAAGAAGATGACTTATAATTCTGTAATCCTAATTTGTGTTTTATTACTGGTTTGGTTTAAACACTGATGATCTGAAAGACTGAAATTCTGGAATATCAATTTTTTTTTCCTCATTTTGAATGATGAATACATGTGCCTGAGCCATTTGAAGTTAAAGGGTTGTGGAACATTGTATATTTTGGTTATTCCCCCCTTACATTTGCTTAAATTTGATATTAGCTAGATATCGATTACATCCTTAAAAAACATTATATTCTTGCTTTGTCTGTTTGGTGGACATATTCTTTGAGACTTGATCTTTCTGTTAGAGGTTAAGTAAACTAGAAACGAAGAAATGGAGTATTGAGTGCTTATGATGATAGAGTTTACGCCTTGTTAATTCAACCACTTTTCGCGTTACTGGATGAGTTATACAACTTTTCTCTGTTTCTTTACCGCCTTTCCGACTGCCTTCAAGCCTTCAATTTTTATCTTTATCTTTCTTGCGGTCTTTGTTGTTTGTTACACGTGTTTCATTTAACTACTACAAGCATAGGATATCGAGTAAAAGTTTGCATTGATTCATGTGCTGTCTAATTATATTGCAGCTAAGCAGCTATAGCTCCTTTGAAGGAGTCTTGTATTGCAAACCTCACTTTGATCAACTCTTCAAAATGACCGGTAGCCTGGATAAGAGTTTTGAAGGTGAAAACGATTATAGCGTTAGAATTTCCGTATTATAGGTTGCTGTCATTCTAACTCGAAGCTTATTCGATTCGCCCTTTGGTCCCTTTTCAGGTGCTCCAAAAATGGCTAGGGAAAGATCCACTGATCAGGTATTCCATGATGTCTGGTTTTTGTGATAAATAATGATGTTTTTTATGTCTTTAGTCAATATTTTTCTTGTTATTCCACACATGGTCTGTTGCTTATTTTGAGTTAGAAACTGGTCAGACACTCACAAGCAGCAAAGTTTCAAGAATGTTTTCTGGGACTCAAGAGAAATGTGTTGCTTGCAACAAAACTGTTTACCCCCTCGAAAAGGTAAATCAGTGCATGCTTTACTTTCAATTCTTTGTATATACTGGCGTTAGTACCAACCTAGGTTGTCATAGCTGACCGATCGAACTTGTAATCTTGTGGTTTCAACCAAGTCAACAACCTAACCAACTTGGCTGAAGTTACCCTAGCTAAGAACCAGAAGGAGGTAAACTAACCTAGATTGCCCATAGCTGACCGGCAAACCAAGAACGCCAATAGGCCGCCCCTCACTGGGAGTTGAACTTGTAATCTTGTGGTTACCAAGTCAACAGCCTAACCAACTTGGCTAAGGTTACCCACTTACCCCCATACTTCTACATTCTTATAATAGTTAAAAACCAGAAGGAGGTAAACCAGCCTAGGTTGCCCATAACTGACTGGTCAAACTAAGAAGGCCAATAGACGCCCCCACTGGGATCGAACTTGTAATCTTGTGGTTACCAAGTCAAGAGCCTAACAGCCTTGGCTGAGCTTACCCACTTACCCCCATACTTCTACATTCTTATGATAGAGGCTAGTGGGCAAGAAACCTGCAAAATCAATGTTAATTTTGTGCAAATGCTTGTTCGTCAAAAAACCGTTGTCTAAACATGTAAGCATTGGATGTTGATTTTGAAGGTGGCAGTTGATTGCACATCATACCACAGGGCTTGCTTCAAGTGCAGCCATGGCGGGTGCGTGATCAGTCCTTCGAATTATGTCACGCATGAACAGAGACTATACTGCAAGCACCATTACACACAGCTTTTCAAGCAAAAGGGCAACTTCAGCCAACTCGGTTCGAGCGAGAAAGTTAAAGTGGTGGTGACAGATCAGAACAGCAATGGCACAGCCAAATCAGATGAGATCTTATGATTCTACTTCAATGGAGGTTCCTTTTTGGTGCTAAAGTTTGGTATTTGTTGTGTATTCTCATCAAATCACAGAGGCAATATTTATGCTCTTTTGCTTAGTCCAAAACATGGTCATTTCATTTTTAATGATGACAGTCTGCCATACAACATAAAGTGGTGTCCTAGGTTGATGATGGGGATTGCCCAGAGACATTATGATTGCACATTTTGTAATGTAAAACCAAATTTGTTTGATGATGTTTGTTGCTATTTTGCATGTTCCAAGATGGGGGCTGTAATTATCATGAATAGTTTTTTTTAGAAACTTATCATGAATAGTTCATTCATTTTGGGTGTAACTTAAAATTTTAACCAGACACAGTGACTAATCTCCTTACTGATTTGATGACAGCCAATTTAGAAATTTAAAATTGCTCCATCCCAAAGTCAGAATGAGAATCTTTTGACTAATCTCCTTACTGAATTGAAAACACTTCTATTGGATGGATAGTCGGTCTTGGAAGTTTAAGATTGTTCCATACTCAAAGTTCGATTCTTCTCTTACTAAATTAAAAACATCTCTATTAGCTGACACAACCAACATAGAGATTTAAGACTGTTCTATACCCAAAGTCAAGAAATTGCATTGAACTCTAACAATTGAAGGACCAAAATCGCGGTAACCGTTGTTTATAACCATCCTTGAAGGCTATGTGGTGGATATGTTAGCCCTTTCAGAGGCCATTGGATTATTGTGTCCATTTTTCAGGGGCATTTAACAGTGCAAAGTTGCAGAGAAATGTTGTTCATAATAACCAACAAATTTACACTAAAAAAAGAAAACCCTAATCAACAAATGTTCTAATTAAGCATCTTCCAAGCTGTCAGACTATTTATAGTAACTTTTTTCCACATCCAAAAGGGATACATAAGCAAAGGAAAACTGTGTTGCAGGATGCCCCAAGTACGGCTTTTCAATGCCCGAGGAAGCAACGAGATGGTTTGATGAGAAACCGAGGTCTTACTTGGGTGTAACGAGATTCAGACGGACGGGAAGTATTTGTTGAGGTTGAAAGGGAGGGAGTAGAATTCTTCGCTTCTTGTGTCGGTCTTGAAAGACCGGAACTTGTCCCACCAATGCTTGCCTCGTCTTTCCTTACCTGGTTTTCCTTCTTGTGCATCGTGGTGTCTAAGACATACGCCACAATCCCCGCAACAAAAGCTTTCGATGAAAACGGAACATTCACAATGTCGTTGAAACTGATCAAGAAACACAACACAAAACATTCGTTAGCAGCTATAGCTCATATCGAAGGCGCAACTTTATTTCCTTACAGACCGCCACATTTTCGAGAAGCAGGGTGCTGGACTTGACCCTTCACCGGCCTCTGCCCAACAATTCCCCCCCCGACTTGGCCTTTACCGGCCTCCGTCCAACAAATACCAACCAAATTAATCAACAAAATGACTAAAAATAGTTGAATTGGAACTTACCCATCTCCCGCCAGTGTGAACTGGTCCATAACTATTGATGGCAATGTACTCGTTGAGTACTGCGGGATAGACAATCCGAGAAAGATTGAAAACCCGAGTATGAACTTGTTCGGAAACTATTCAGGTTGCAGAATTGAAGCAAACTCACGCCTCCAGCACCTGAGCACACGTAATAATCGTAAGGATTCAAACACATTTTACTAGTAACTGCAAATAATAGCGGTAAACCGCTTCCCATTCATCTTGCCACGTCTCTACATACCTACATATCCAAAGAACAGGCAATATAAAGCAGCCACAATGGGTGCTGAATCGAAGCAAAGACTGCTCCGAATTTTTCCTGATGATAAGAACTCGGTCAGGCTACATAGAGAGAGTTCGGTAAATTGCAGAAAAAGTTGCGGTAATGCTTATAATTTACCAAGAATAGAGAAGAAAATCATGAATCCCCGCAGATATCTGAACAACTCTTCGACTCCCCACTCGAGTAAGCGCTAGAAGTCCAGCATTCTCACTGCACGCATACCGAAGCAAATACTATAATACATCATTGAGAAAGTCGTCCTCGGCTCTTGCAACGATGCGTTATGCACGACAGAAGGTTTTAAAAGGCGTAACTTACATAGATACAGAAGATCCGGTTCCAGTTCCAAACAACCCCGATAACAATATGCCAATTCCCTGGAATATGACCACAATTCCAAAACCGGGTTATAATTCTATCCCGTAACGGGGGATGGACTATCTGCAATTCAACGGGAAAATCACGCTTTACCTGCCAACCTACACCACGGCTGAGAATGGGGACGGTGGCATGTGAGTAGCACTCGCAAATTCGCAATAGCAATAAAACCACCGGTCGACTGCAAAGGCAATGAGGCCAAATTGGAATTTAGTACGAGACCTGACAAGATAGAAACGGAAAAAGCGCATCCACACGAACATATATATATATATATATATATATATATATATATATATATAACCAAAAGGAAAAAAGCAAATGAGAAGTGAAGCCGAAAACGTGTGGACAAAAGCAAAGCACCGGAGCAACAACAAAGTGGAAGAAATGCGGGGGGACTCGGGAAAGAAAAGAAGCATAGAAATCATAATCAAATTTTTCATCAAGTAACAAATTTTCATCACACGAACATAAACAAAAAAACGAGAATAAAAAATCGAAGCTGGTTAGGATAGAAAGAACTGCAGGCACGGGAGATCAGTGCATTCGTCACTACACTTATTTCCTTCAAATTCTGACACGAAAACGAACCTCGACAAGTGTTACAAATGTAGCCATCATCATAGCAAAAGCTTCACCGGCATCAAACGAAGGCGCTCCCCATTGAAAGGGGTACGGAACTCTAATCCTGTGAATATAAGCCATTGAGTCGAAATATAACGAATACTAGGTTTGTAAGGAACAAGAACAACTGAATACTAGGTTTGTAAGGACAAATGGAAACATTGTTGTGTACAACCTAATACTTAGCACTTACCATGGGGCACCAGATATAAGTCCAGAACGGTCAGTTCGGCAGCTTGCTTGGGTCTTTGGTGGCTTCCCGTTATAGGCCCCACCAACAGTAAGTATATGGCATAAATCCAAACAATTGCTACCGTGAATATAACAGCGAAACGATCAAAAATATTCTTCCCGGGCTTTATCAGATGAACCAAATACTGCAATGCAAAAATTAATTAATATCGAGTACATGAAATGGAGTTGCTTTTCCAGGACTAAAGCACGTGATTTCAACTAATAATACCTGGGAGAAAAGGACCAAAATTACAAGCGCCGGCAACCCTATTTCGACACATTTAGCAACCTAAACAACAAAAATTAACAATTAAACGACTCGCAGTTTTGTAACTCAAGAAACTACAAAGCTGGCTCAAAATAATGTCTCGATATGTAATATACACATATACTTACACCAGGGAAACCAAACTCGTAGAGCCCAAAACCGGCAAGTGCAACCAAAGGAACTGCTGAAATCGGACTCAAAAACCTAGTAACTCCCCAAAAAGAAAGCGGAAACGATGTGAACAAACGTGAGTTTTTTTTTTTTTTCATATCAAACGTTCTCATGCAATGTCAAAATAGCTTGAGGCCAGAACACGAGAAATTAGTTTATTCAATAATATATAGAGAAATCCATCTCAGAATCATAACCACACTGTTATCGATGTGTAGAACAGACAAATCGAGTTAGGGAATTGACTACAAAAGCTGAAAGATAAAAGCATATACCTCATAATATTGCGCCAAAGACCACTAAAGCCCAGGACTATCTGAAGAGTTGAAGCAACTATAAGTGCACCTTGGGTGGCCCGCATTATCTTTTTGAATTTCTGATGAGAATAAATGACAAGAAACAATCAGGGCGACATATTAATAGGCCATTGGCTTGAGGCATACGATAAATGTCATACAAGCAGAAGTGTTAAGAAAACGGACCGATATGGGGTCTGGGTCATCCCATCGACCAGAGAGTATAATCGAAATCGTTGGTGCAACGAAGGTGTACGACGCTCCAATCACAGCTGGAAGTCTGGTCCCGAAGAACGTCTGTAACAAGGTGTTCAACCCAGCAACGAATAGCAGAGTCTGAATAACTTTGGCTTTCTCCTCCTGCAAGAACGGCAGGCACCATTTCATTTAATTCTGCAGTTACGCTTAGCCAAGTGAATATAGTTTTAAGTAACAAAACGGCTAAATTATGTCCTCGGGCCTCACATTTCCGCCTCCCATCTGGGGAACGAGAACGGTGGGAATCATAACCGTTGTCCCGAGCATCACAAGATAGTGTTGAAATCCAAGAAGAATGGCCTCGGCTGCATTATCAAAACAACCCAATATTAAACTGAATCCACTATATATGATGAAACCCAAAACCCATTCTCATAATCTTGTGTATTCTCAACAGCTCTAACAAGATTACAAGAAATTACCCAAAACCCATTCTCATAAGTGCCTTATGAAGCAAGAATCAGTAACAGAGGGTAAAAATGATCCCCATAGTCCAAAAAACCTTAAATTCTCCAAAATTATAAAAAACCTAAGGAGAAAGCAAAAATTCTGAATAAAAATACGCATATGATACACCAACTCCATAAAAGGGGAGAGCAGGACAAAAAAAAAAAAAAGAATACATATTTTCAGTTGGTAAAAGAACACAACAATTCTAGCAACCAAACTTGTCAGAACAACAATTCAACCCCAAGAATCCAGCAGGTAACATGCGGTACAGAAATCCTCTGTGATTCCTCATTTTCTCAGAAAAACAATTACCTTGAGGAAACCAAGATCATCAGTTTACACGAGCCATTTAACAGGCAAAACATAATAAAGGAAAGAAGAATGTCAGGAACTGAAGGATTTTACACATCAGAGTGAAAACATCTTAGCTCAGTGAGCTAAACACTAGACAAAACCCTAAAACAGGAAAAAATCAATACTGATAGGAAGCTAAGAAGACAGAAAAATGGCAGAGGGTATAAACTCACGCCACGGTGGAGGACTAGTAATGCAGTAAGAAACATTGGGAAGCTGATCCTTGGGTGGATGAGGCGTCTCATCTGCTTTTGGTGCTGGAGCTGCTCCACCTCCTGCCATGGCTCTCTCTCTCTCTCTCTCTACTTTAGTTTCACTCAATAAAAGTAACACCCACCCAGAGTGGAGCTATTTACAGCTGAAGTGTCTATAGAACAGCCCAGATTAGAAGCGGTGCAAGAACCCAAATCTGCATAAACCAGATCAGAAAAACAGTGAAATCCCAAATGAAAAAAAAAAAAAAAATGACCAGAGAGAAATCAAGGAAAATCAACAAAACTTTAGAGTACCCAGAAAGCAAAAGATTCAAGAAAAGGCACAATTTTTAGAGAACCCAGAAAGCTCAATCAGTCAGGAGTGAAGAATGACAGGATTGAAACACCTCACATGCTTCTAGTATACCCTTCACCCCCCACCCCCTCAACACTCTACACAATAGAAAATACTAGAAAAACGATACTGTGACCATATTCTGTTCGTATAACCAACAATTAATGTGAATTAAGCTAGAAAATACTTGAAATGTAACAAAAAAGAAAAGGAAAGTATGTTCTACCCTTTTAGTTGTAGCAACAAATCTGCTGCCCAGGAACCTTAGCTGGTGTGGTGCTTTAAAAACTCACCAAATCAAAGACCCCACTTCATAAAAATATTTTTTTTAAGAGACAAAAAGAATACTTTCGCCGAAATAAAAATAAAAATTTAGAGCTCAATATAAGGATTATGATAATATAGATTTGTCCGCTCGAACTTAATTTACTGATTTACTAAACAGTTACATCTTACATTGTCGCTCGTATTAATTATGTATCATCTTTTATTGAATACATTGATTTCTTATTAATTTATGTTGAGGTCAGGGCGTCAGACAATTCATTAATAAATCCATAAAAATAAATAGTTTTCCTTTTTAAATTTATGATCATTTAAACAATAAAATAGACTACTAAAATAAATAAATAAATAAAATAGACTCAAAAAAAATATAAATTTTTTTTGAATGACGAGCAAAATCATAGCATTATTTAAAAATGTGTACTAAGTAAATCTTGACATTGTGTAATAATTCGTAAACTACACACGAAAGGTAAACCGCATTAGAAAGACCTTGTGTGACGACCCTAACTAAAAGAGTGTTGACAATAATCAAACTCGTAACTTTTTAGTACAAGAATCATACTTGATTTTGATTACCTTTTTCAGACAAAAGAAATATATTTACTCAATCACATGTGTATTACATTTTTGTTTATCAAAAGCTTTCATTTAAAAAAGTGTTGAATCATCATCAAATTTTTGAATATCCCTTCTTACTTTTTTTTTTTTTTTTTTGAAAACCCTTCTTACTTCTCAAATCTCAATCCATTAAAAAACAATGTGTGAGAGAGAGAAATTTAGAAAAGTTTAAAAAGTTGATGTATCATGCATTTATAATATTGTAATATTAAATAATGTATTTAATTTGATTATTTCTCAAAATTAATAGAAAAATTCTACAACGTTGTATCATTATAATGCTACGGAGTATAATCTTTTGCGAAGTAAAAATTGTGACCATGACCTACTGAAACACAAAGAGTCAATATCGCATGAGACTAAACTCATAATTTTTCATTTAGAAGAATCACTTTATGCTATTAGATCACAAGATCATTGATAATTAATACTTCTATTAATTTATAAAAAAAATACAAAATTTCGCTATACAATAATTTAATAAACCTGCCCATCGGATAGCTCAATCATTTTTGACTAATTAGTGGTAGTGAAGACATTTTATGCAGAAAAATGGTAAGCAACACGAAATTTGAAATCATTTGTGCAACTCAAAAAAAGAATGACGAGAAAAACACATAATCACTGTTCGAGAGTAATCAATAAGATTAATAAGAATCGGTGTGCACTTAACATCATTGACATCTCATTCACCCAAACTTAGAAGAATAGAGAATGCTCCGCACTTTCCGCTTCGTTCCATCGTGAATCTCCGATCGTGGGTGTTCGTGATCGCCGTTTAGGGGCTGATCGTGTTCAATTAAACGTGGCTTCCTCTCTTAGCGGTGGCTGAGGGGGTGTTTCCCTAGTGGATCTAGGGTTTTTATATTTATATCAATGGCGCTTGCTATCGTGAAATCAGATATCCAGAAGAATTATTTTATATTTGTTGTCTGTGTCGTGTGGCTGTTATATTGCAAATTGTTCATCATGGCGTCGAGTGCTACCCCGATGATGAATCTGATTGAGGACAAATGGGCGGATCTGTCCATAGCCGAGGAGGAATGTGGAGGATTGAAAGCACCGGATACGCAGGTCATCGGCGATTCTCGTCCGCAATTGGAATTGGTAGGCAAATTCCTTACGGACAGACCAGTGAAATTCGAACATATGCAGCAGGTGTTGGCATCGGTCTGGAGACCGGTCATGGGAATGCATGTGGAACTCCTCGATGAGAATTTATTTCTCTTCAATTTCCCCCACCCCAAAGATATGCAGCGGGTTCTTGATGACGGACCCTGGTCCTATGAAAACAACATCCTCGTCTGCACACAACTCAAACCGGGGATGCGACCGGAGGAGGCAGATCTCAACTACGTCCCGTGCTGGGTTCAGGTACATGGATTGCCGGCGATTTACGCATCACATGATTTCCTCATCCAGATTGGTAATTATGTGGCGGATTCCTGGCGATTGTTCAATTCAATTTTGGAGGCAATTGGAAGAGCTACTACCGTGTTCGGGTTCTGTTTGAGACCAATACGCCGCTCAAACGCCGAATGAAGCTGTTCAAGAGGGATGGCACATCACAATGGGTGACTTTCAGGTATGAGAGAATAAATATGTTCTGTTATTGCTGTGGGATTTGGGCCATACAGACAAGTTTTGTAAGAAAGTGTACGAGGAGGGTGTTGAGCCGGAAGCATTCCCATACGGAGCTTGGATGAAGGCAGGACCGAGACGGCAGGTCAAGCCGGTCGGAGCACGATGGTTATTACCGGCAAGGTCTGAGGCCGTGGTGACTGAAACTGGGGTGACAACCCCGGCGTTGGCGCTCGAGGAGGTGGAGGAGGGCGGGGGTCTGCAAGGAGAGTTGAAGAGACGAAGGGAGAGTGAAGACGAAATTGGCAGTGCTGGGGGGAAGGACGTTATTATGGAGGAACGATTGAGATCATGTATGTCGGCGGGACTGGGGGCTCAGTCCTGCCCAGATCAATGAGCGTTTTGAGTTGGAACTGCCGGGGTTTGGGTGGCACCCGGACAGTTCGAGAATTAACGGGCATGGTGTCCCGTTTGCAACCCAATTTCGTTTTCCTGATGGAAACGAAATCAGAGTCGGATCGGATTGAGAATTTGAGGGTGAGTTGGGGTTTCGAGGCAATTGAGTGTGGATAGTGAGGGGAGAAGTGGAGGATTGGCTTTATTGTGGCGCGACTCGGGGATGGCAATCTGTTGAGCTATGCCGCAAATCATATTGATGTTGAAGTCAGCCTTCCAGGTATACCATTGTGGAGACTTAACCGGTTATTTATGGGAATTCAGATCAAAATCGGAGACAGGAAACTTGGGATTTACTACGGCATCTGAGGGATCGTTCAAATCTCCCTGGGTAGTACTCGAGGACTTTAACGACATTACTTGCCAAGCGGAGAAACGGGGGGTTCGGGACACCGGAACGTCTCATTGAAGGCTTCAACGCGGCGTTAAACGATTGTTCTTTGGTGGATTTAGGACTACTGGGGTCTCGGTTTACATGGGAACGGGGCCGTGGAACAGATGGCTGGGTTGGAGGAAAGGCTTGACCGTGCAGGGCTACTCTGGATTGGATGGATTTGTATGAGGGAGCCGAGGTCCATAATCTGCTCATGCAGCAGTCCGACCATAACGCAATCATTCTGCAATTGGAGCCCGAGGCCTCTTTCAGGCATAACGCCAAAGCCTTTCGCTTTGAATCTGCGTGGTTAATGGAGGATGGATGTGGGAGGGTGGTAGACGCAGCTTGGCGACGAACAGCAGGAATGGATTTCCAGCAACGTATCTCCTTCTGTGCGCAGCAATTGGGGCGATGGGGAGGCGAATATAAACGCAGGTTTGGCCGTAGAATTCTGGCTCTACGGCACACTTTGGACAACTTACGGATGATAGAGATCCGGGGGAGTGTTCGTAAGTATCTGGATGCCGAGGAAGAGTTGAACTCTTTATTATGTCAAGAAGAGTTATTCTGGAAGCAGAGGTCTAAGCAGCTATGGCTCAAACACGGAGATTCCAATACCAAATATTTCCACAAGATGGCATCGTTCCGCAAACGGCGAAACAATCTGGCGAGGTTAATGGACCAACAGGGCACTTGGCAGGATGGCGATCGGAATGAAAGCTGAGATTATGAGGTACTACAATATATTTTCCAATCTGATTATCCCTCGACTACTATGTCTAATCGGTTAATAAAAGAATTACGGAAGATATGAATGCTATGCTGATGCAACCGTTCAACGGCTGAATGTTAAAGCTGCGCTTTTCTCTATGGCCCCGGAAAAAGCTCCGGGACCGGACGGAATGACGCCATCTTTTTTTTCAACATTTTGGCCAATTATGGGTCATGACTTGTCAATGTTCGTCCTGAACTGCATAAATACGGGAACCTTCCCCGTGGGTTTTAACGATTCCAACATCGTTTTGATTCCAAAAAAGGAAACACCGGAAAGGGTCACTGACCCTACGCCCGATAGCACTGTGTAATGTAGCCTACAAGGTTATTGCGAAAGTGCTAGCTAATTAGGCTGAAAGGGGTATTGGAGTTAGTGGTCTCTCTTTCCCAAAGTGCTTTTGTCCCCGATAGACTACTAACAGATAACATAATAGTGGCCGGGGAAGTAGGTCATTTCCTTCGAAGGAAAACGACCGGTGCTATGGGTTGGACGACCCTTAAACTCGATATGGCCAAAGCATACGACAGGATGGAATGGTCGTATCTGAAAGAGATATTGGGAGCTCTTGGTTTTTAATCAGAAGTGGATTGATTTTCTGATGTTGTGTGGTCTCTACTGTCAGGTATTCTAACAGGTAAATGGGGAAGGTGTAGGGTGGTGAGTTCTACCCGCGGCATCCGCCAGGGGGACCGCTTTCTCCATACCTCTTTATCATTTGTGCAGAAGACTATCCATTCTGCTTCAACAGGCAGAGGGTTGTGGCGATATCCACGGGGTGCGGATGCACGAGGGGCGCCGACGGTGTCTCATTTATTTTTTCGCGGACGATAGTCTGCTCTTTTTCAGGGCCACGAGAGGGGAGGCCCAGGCAGTAAAGGATTGCTTAGATCGATATAGTGCGGCATCTGGCAATTGATCAATTACGACAAGTCAAATGCTATGTTCAGTTCAGTGCTAACAACACAGTCTTGAGATGAAGAGCACGTTTCGGTTTGTGTTGGTGTCTGGGAAACAAGAGATTTTTGGTAAGTATCTTGGCTTGCCATCGGTTCTGGGGCCGTAACAAATCAGCTACGTTTCAATATATTCAGGACACGGTCCGGGAAAGATTAAACTCGTGGCAACAGCCGGCTACTCTCCAAAGCAGGTAAAGAAGTCATGATTAAGAGTGTGGCACAGGCTCTTCCTATATTCACTATGTTTTTGTCTTTTTGCTACCAGTTCGACTATGTGACAGACTTGAAAAACTTTTCAACCGATATTGGTGGGGTGGAGGCAAGTCAAATAACAAGGGAGTGCACTGGATGAGTTGGAAGCGCTTAAGTGTGCCGAAACATCAAGGAGGGTTGTGGCTTTCGAGACTCCATGAGTTCAACATTGCGTTATTAGCCAAGCAAGGGTGGCGCCTTCTGACAACGCCGCACTCTTTGGTAGGTCAATTATTGAAAGCAATACTATCCAAAGTGTGAGTTTACTGAAGCCAGTCTTGGGAGTAACCCGAGTTTACTTGTGGTGTAGTATTCTAGCAGGTCACGCGTTCTGAAGGATGGCTTGACTCGTCGGATTGGGGACGGCAGGAGTACAAAAATTTGGGAATGGCCTTGGCTGGCCGATTCTGCTGATCCTACACTGCATACTGCCCCGTCCACTCAGCTTCGAGATGTGCTAGTTAACGGGCTTATGGATGAAGAAGGAAATTGGGATGCGGGATTCTCCGTGATCTATTTACTGAAGATGATGTGCGTCGAATTACTGCTACCCCCACGACTATTAATGTTTCAGATACATGGCGTTGGGCCGGGGACATACGTGGGATCTATACGGTAAAACACGGCTACAAAACCTTAACTGCACAATCCATATCTGATGGTGTTCCAGACGTTTTTAACGCGTGGGAGAAGCTGTGGAAACTTCCAATTCCGCCTAAGGTACGTCATTTAATTTTGGCGGTGTGTCCGTGGTATCCTGCCCGGTTCGTGAAAATCTGAAAGTAAAACACGTGTGGATAGGTGGCGGATGCCCGCTTTGTACATGTGATGCTGAAACGGCTGAGCACCTTTTTGGGGACTGTTGGCTCGCTGGTCAGGTGTGGGGGCGAGGGATGAAGGGCCGCAAAGGGAGAGCTATCCAGTCTTTTATCGCAGGTGTAAAGTACGCAGGTGGATGCGGCGATTCGTGCGGCGGCAGTATTGTGGCTGATTTGGACTGCGCGGAAGACATGGTTTGGCGTAATAAACCTGGACAGTGGCGGATGCGAATCGGCAGATCGCATTGTGGACGCAGACCTGGAAGGAGGTGTATAAGCGTGACATTAATACTAGAGTTCGGCTTCAGGATGCGGAGACTTGGGACCCACCACCGATGTTTGGCTGAAGTGTAACGTTGATGCGGCAGTTATGGCTTCCGATGTGTGTGCTTCGGGGCTGTGATCTGGAACCATGACGAGAGGTTCGTGGCGGCAAGGAATGGTAGACAACGTGCGGTAGGGAACCGTTAATGGCGGAGTCGTGTGTTGTGCTGGAAACATTAAATTGGATCCGTAGTCTAGGACTCCAACCATGTAATTATTGAGACGGATTGCTTAGTTTTTTGTAATGTTTTATTCCTCCAATTTAGATTTTGTCGTATGTAGGTTTAATTGTGAAGCAATGTAAGGTAATTGCTAGTGACATAGGGGACATTAATTGTTCGCCATGTCAGGAAGATCAACGAATCGTGTGGCTCATGCTCTTGCACGGGTAACCGTTTCTGCGACTGACTCAGGGTGTTGGTTTGATGTACCACCAGATTGTATTTCCGGCCTTTTGGCTCAGTAATGAGATTTGCTTTTGTTTCAAAAAAAAAAAAAAAGATTAATAAGCCGCTTTCACTAAAGTCGAACTTGTAACATTGTGGTTATCAAGTCAACAACCCAATTAACTTAATTGAAATTGCCGTTGCACTCCTACAACTCGATTATTTACCCCCTTTATGGATCTTGAGACAGATTTATGACAATCATGATATAGTCCAAAAGCACTACGAAGTTGAGACCACTATTCGAATTTCAGCAGCGGTAGTATGAAGATTATTTTCAAAATGGGCATGCAGATCTCTTGTACGCACTGACATTGACTCTGTCTGTTGAGCCATTGTGTCATCGTGATTTACATTCTTCTAAATGTTTTGTCGAACTGGAATATAAAACTTTTGGGGTTGGGGTCAACTTTTTAGGAGAAAAAGCTTAAGGAAGTTGAGAAAAATCTGAGTTATATATATATATATATATATATATATATATATATATATATATAACACATCAATAAATGCCCAACAAACATACGCTGCTGGGCAAGGAATCAGGATGTCAAAATAGTAAACTGTAAAATAATGAAAGAACGTGGAGCCTATTTATGAGCAGCTTTTTCTTTGGCATGACTGAACCATGAGGATAAAGTTTACTAGACCAAAATTTGTCAAACTTTTTTTTTTTCCTTTTTAGAAGTAAATGTAACAATGTGCTATTAGATCATCTAAGGGATCTAATGTAATAATGAAGAAAAAATGTAAATGATACTTTTATTATTTAAGTAATATATTTAAAATGTTTGATAGCACATTCGAATTTATAATAATATACTTACATGCCTACACTATTATTATTTAATGATGCATTATCAATCATTTTTAAATTACTGTTGTAATTACAAAAGTCACTGCATTTACATTATTGGTTAATTTGTAGCTTTTGATCAGCCAAAATGGATGTATGAGATTAATCTTCAGATTAGTTAAAACAAACACTCATTAAAAGAGATTGTGTATCATATCAATTGTTTTGTCAATCAAAAAGTAATGGATATGTCGATGTTGTATTACATCTCAACTAAAAGCTTGTATCACTCATTATGTTGGGCTCCTTGCGTGCACCCAGCATTGCTCTTCCTACTACTTAAGAAACTATTGAGTCATCAATAATTTATTCTCCATCATCCTATCAGACTGAGATATGAGACTCTACGTAAAAAAAAAAATTCAGATTTTTATATATTTCTAGTACCAACATCACAAGTTGTGTGTTGAAGTGTAAACTTCAATTAAACTATTAGATTGAACCTTTTATATTATAAGTAATGCCAATAATACTTCCGTTACAAATTTAACAAAGCAATAAAGTCGCTTTCTACCTACTCCATAAGTTAACTAGTACATTTCCTTGTCATTATAAAATGTGATATATATCTATCTAACCTAGTGATGCTGGTAACTTGATAATGACCTAATTACCCCTAAAGTGACCAAACTGCAAATTCAACAAACTGAATTAAATTATGAAGAGAAAACTTGCAAAGTGAGATTTTGACACTGACTTGACAAACTCTACTTGTCTCTTTATTCAAAAGGAGAATAAAGTATACATTTTTATATATAGACCATTTGGAAAGGGGACACCGACACTTTGCTTTTATCATCATTTACACCCTATATATATTCATTCTTACCATTTTATGTGGCAAATGAAATACAGAAATATAATAAAACAATAGACAAAATGACGTTTTCCGATTATTCTTCTATGTTAATGCCTTCATTTGGAATATAAATGCAAGGTCAAAATATAAATTTTAGGGAAAAGGTCAAATAATTAATTAAGCCTTTAAACTTTATCCAAAAATCAATTAGGTCCTTAAATTTTTAGAAGTTGCAATTAAACCAACAAACACGTTATTTTGGAACAATGAAATCCACCAACCTGTTAGTGACCTATACTTGCAGGTCAATTAGGATTTCCGGCAAACTCCGGCGAACCTCCCGCAAACATCCAGCGAAATTTCGTAAGCTAGGTCAAATACTAGTGACCGGCAATCGTCAATGGTCGCGTCGCGTTCTGCCGGAGAAGGCAACCAACTTGGTCGCCTTCTCTGACAGAACATGACCGGCAACTGTTGACATCGCCGATCACTAGTATTTAATCTAACTTGCCGGAATTTCGTAAATGATGTTGAACATTTATATATATTGTTTTTTCGAATGCTTTACATCTTGATACTCTTTTCATTGATATCTTGTGATATAGTTCATAAATTTTTATTTTTTATTTTAAAAAAAAAGAGTTTGATATGAAATTTCTATTTTTGCATTGCATTCACTAGTCCAAATAAAGACAATCAAGAAGAAAGAGAACAATCAGATAATGTACATATAAAAATAATACATATACTTTTGACAAATTTTACACATTTGACCGTCCATACAGATAAATAATAGGTTGATATGATATCTTTATAAATCTCTTTTTATTTTTCTTATTATTTATTAATCAAAACAAAACTCTTAATTTTATTTCCATTAATTTAGAATATTTATAAATTTAACATTTTGCATTTGATAGTAATTTTAATATAAATTTTAAATATCACTAATACTAAATTAAATATTATTCTAGTACGAGGGTGTATTAAATTTGAGACATTATTTAGGGTTAAGTTACCAATCAAACGATAGATATAGGTTCAACTTCTATACCCTCATCTAGGTCCATTAAATTTAGCAGATTGACATTGTAACTACCTAGCTAGATGTGGTTGGGAGAATGATGATGACTTGTTATACCATGGACTTGCAAGGTGGATTCCGCCTAGTCATAAACGATGTATAAACTGTATATTTTAATATTGAAATTGTGAACTTATATAATATAAATTATGTTTCTAAGTCAAAACACATAATATCGATAGAAGGGAATTTGTTAATATTGTGTAACGAATTTTATAGAAAAAGATGTCTAAGCAAATTGAAATTGTTTTATTTTTTATTTTTTTGATATACCGACCACCAAGGTGGTCGGAAAATAAGATTAATAAAAAAAAAAATTAAACTGCCGAATAGAATTTCCAAACATTCCGACCACTCAGTAAAAGTAGTCGAAAGCTGACCTATTCCCATCCACCACAACCCTTCAACGAAAAATTGAAAAAATGTATTTCTTTTGACAATTTTTTTAGGTGGTCAGAAAATCAAAGATTTCCAGCCGTGGAACTACAGTATTTTAAATGAACTTGTGAACAGAAAATAGGGTAATCAATTACATAT
The DNA here is from genome assembly GCA_009835305.1 of Ipomoea purpurea. Lineage (NCBI taxonomy): Eukaryota > Viridiplantae > Streptophyta > Magnoliopsida > Solanales > Convolvulaceae > Ipomoea > Ipomoea purpurea. The sequence goes on from VALG01002429.1 coordinate 34,733, forward strand.
ATATTTAACATTGTGTGTTTATAATATACAAATTGTTAAATTTTAAAAGATAAATGTGAACATTTGAACCCGAGTCCACATAATTATTTTTGTGGAGAATGATTAATTAAAGCAATTCATTACACCGATTGTTCTCTAAAAAAATCATTTGAATAAGTTGTATTTGGTTAGAATGATAAAAGCGATTTACAAAACGGTTAATAACTTTCAAATGAAAGTGTAGAGGTTCAATGTAAGCAATATAACTACTCCCATCTCATCGTACTCTCAATCACACCTTAATCTTTTATGTTAATTTTAAGGGAAATGATTAATCTAATGAGTAAAATTTTCTTAACATGTCTTTATTTATTGGTGAAAAAAGAGAGAAATAATTAAAATTTGAACTATGATAGAGACCCTACAAAAAGTCCTAAATTTTTGTCACTTGTTGATGTGATATATTTTAATAAATTGAGGTTTAAAATAGAAATAAAGAAAAAATAACCATACAAAAATTGTCATACTAGAGAAGTTAAAATGTAGTTAATTTTGTATGAAGCATTTTCCATAGAAATTACGATTCACTTTTTTTTAATCAATTAAAACATGATATGTCACTAGAGAGTAAAAAATAAGATAAAGGTAAATATAATATTACTCTCTTGATATGATATATAATACAATGCAATATATTTGCTTAATTTAGGTCAGCAAAATAAAAGAAAAATACAATATTGAGGTCAGCATATTGGTGGTTTTCGTTAGAAACGTATTTGTCAACTTTCATCAGCTAATGCATGCACTCTCTATTTTGGTCGAATATTATCAGCAAGCTACATACTATATATATATATATAGGAACTATCAGATAAAAATGAAGTGAGATTTGAACAGTTGATATAATTTAGATAAACTATTCAGAATGAAGGATTTTTATCTTTTAAACACGATTCCTAAAGTTATCTTCATTTAATTTTTAAAGTTATACATATTAAGTTCAATGTTATGCACCTAAAGGCTGAAAATTATCACATGTAATTGTAAAGGTATGCGCCTAAGGTAACCAAATTATACATTTGATGATTAAAATGTATGCACTTGTATGCAAAACTCTATGCACCTAAAGGATTAGAATAATATGCACCCAAGAAGTAAAATCATGCACCCAAAAAAAAAAAAATATTCACTAGAAGATAAATCATGCACTCAAAGAAGGGAACAATGCACTCAAAGAAAGATTAATATGCACCCAAAGAAGGACAATATAGGTTAGAAAAAGTATAGAAAATGTTGTAGGTTTTGGCTACGTTACTATAGGCTAGACAGGAGAAAGAAGGGAATTAAGGAATCTGTGACGTGTACAAGACACTGCCTTAAAAGTGATTTGCCGAAGATTGTGCGGTCTTTGATTCTGGTTGCTTTCGACTAACCAACACATACCTCTGCGATTAAATTAGCACAATTAAATCGCAGGCGAACCTGACTTGAATTGCTCAAACGGGGAGAGGAGAAGAGAAGAGAAGGCGAATGAAGGTGTATTTTTAGAGCTCAGGGAAGGCAAGTATTTATAGTCTAAAAAATAACTGTCTCCCAACTCCCAGCCACAGAAATTCCACATAAAAAGCGGATCGAACCAACAGTTTGCATTGTAGTAGGCCACGAAAGTGAAAGACTTAGTCTGACTCCACAAATTAATTCTAGACAGGAATATTACTTCACAAAAATAATTCTGGACAGAAAAATTTAACGAAAAACTCAGAAATAATAAAATAGAGACGCATAACAAGTTTCCACACCACCCTCGCACGCGAACCGAACCGAGCGGGCCCGTGGGATTCCCCATTTTCTTTCCCTCCATAATATTTCAAATGGTTCAAAATAGGTTGGTATTAAAAAAGAGGGAAAAGGTTTCCATTGAAAGCAATGTGGATGAATGAGAGAAAATGCACTTTACACCTTATTGAATTAATAATATTCACCAGAAGATAAACCATGCATGAAGAAGGAATAATATGCATCCAAAGAAGGAACAATATGCACCCAATGAAGGAAAATAATGATCAAAAAAAAAAAAAAAATGAACTTATACGTAAATTATCATAATGTTCACCATTTTTTTTTCTTCATTCTGGATGTTGGATCTAGAAAACAATGATTGCGATTTCACCTCATTTTTCCCTATATGACCTCTTCGCATCTGATGAGAACAAGGTCCTCTTGTAAAAAGTGAAGATTAATCTCAGCCATCTATCAGGGGTTCATCAATGGTTGATGGTTTTAGTAAAAAAAAATAAAATACGGGGCAATTTTATAAGAGAAAATTGCACTTTTTGTCCCTAAGTTATAGGGTAATTGTAGAATTCGTCCATGAGTGTTGGTCATGCCACTTTTCATCCCTAAGTTATTATTGCATTGCACTTTTTGTCCTTTCGAGCTCACTTTTGTCCATGAGTTATACTAAAATTGTAATTTTGTCCTTAATGTTTTATTAGTAAAGGGACGAAAAGTGTAACATCAATAATAACTTAGGGACAAAAAGTGAGTATGACCAACACTTTAGGGACAGATTCTACAATTACCCTAAAACTTAGGGACGAAAAGTACAATTTTCTCATTTATAATTATTGAAAACTTTTAAGAGTGGGGCTCATTTTATACATATTGTCAACTTGAAATAAAGATTAGTAATAGTAAAACATCCTACCAGGACTATGTGGTCTAATGGTACTCGGGTTGGACTTCCATTTGGAAGGTTGTGAGTTTGAGCCTCCGTGGAGGCGTTATTGGCTCTTTGTGTTTCAGTAGGTTGAGAAAGTATATGAACAACCCGCATGGGCGTAGCTTAAATGGTTTAGTGGCAGTATTTGGGGTAAGAAACCAAGGTTCGAACCTCGGTGCGGCACAATACTACAATGTAATAGAGCTAGTAACATTAAAAAAAATCCCATCCTACCCTTTAATTCCTCAAGATGGAGTGTTTGGATGTGCACTCTTAGTCATCAGTACGTGGATATACTTTCAAACTTGTCTTAATGCACAACAAAAGTTCACAATATTTACAAAAATTTATTGCATTTTCACAAATTTTCAACAATTTTCCATCAAATCATTATAGATGAACAGATCAAATCGTTCATATCTTTTACCAAAAAAAAAAAAAAAACTGTTTATTTTGGTCCTAATTATATATACTTAAATTATATTAATACTGATATTGTTTATCCAAAATTTTAAAAATTCAAGTTGCGTCCTTGTTTTACATTAATTACAATATTAGATTGTACTTATCTGGAGTAGGTTTAAATTAATATAGGCATTATTCCTTAAAGTTTAAGGAAGTTTTTCATAAATCTTTTTTTTTTGAAAACCATGCACTTTTTTGAGATTCCCAAACTAAATAAAATTGTTTGGATCTCCAAAAGTTATTTTTGAAGTATGAGAAGTAATTTTAAATGTTTTAAAATCTCTAAAAATCAACACATAACGGGTAAGGTCAGGTACATTTGAGAGGATAACTGGAAAAGAGTAGTGTATTGCACAAATTATTCTCTAAAATGTTCTCTTAGATAAACAATGTTACATCAATTAAATTGAATGATCAATCCAATTGCTAAAACTTCAATTGAAGGATAAGATTATAGTTGAAATTGCCTAACCGCTCAAGTTAATTATTACTGTCATCGCTCTAACTATTTCAAGCTCATCATTTCTTAAAAAGTAGTGTAAGCTAGTTATTATGAGAAATAAGTTTTAAACCTAAAAATAGTGTAAGCTAAGTCGTTAATGAGAAGTTTTAAACCTAAATGATGATTTTTTTTCTCTTTATTTAATGATTAATTGTTGCCACTAATTCAACCATCTAATGTTGGCATTGGAGATTGGAATATAATAATGTACGTTTATGTACTTCCATATAAAAAAACTTAAAAGAAACAGAAAGAAAAAGTATCTTTCTAAAAGGTGAAAAGATTGCTGGATTCCTTTCAGTGCAAGAATGAAGCATCTATTAGTTAGAACAGTAAAATTATAGTAACATTTTCTTTTAAAGTTTTATTATTAATTTTTTTTTTTTTGTTTCTAAAATTCTTTACTGCTTTTACATGCATGCTTATCTGCTGGAGCTAAGAAAGATGGAATCCATTCCTCAAAGATAATGTTGATATGAGAATCTGAGAATAAGGAATTATGGAATGGAGATCAATTCCACATCCACTTTTCCTTTTCTTGCTATTAATAAAAAAATTGCAATGCCTATACCTTACCTAGAGTAATTATTACTCCGTAGTTTTTATTGCATATTCTTTTCATAAAGCAAAAATATTTTTTGGTTTAGAAGTGGGGAAATGGGAATAGAAAACAAATGTATATAGTGTATATTGATGAATATTTATATATTAAAAAGAATGTTATTAAATATAATTAGGCAAGATTTCAATGTAATAATATTTCGACATTGGTACCGTACTCAATTCAAGATTTCTATTTTCATCACAAAAATTAGCTCATGTCTTATGATAGATGTTTGACCCCAACTTTAGTATCACTTCACAATCTCTTGTAGAGGGATGTGAGAATGTGAGATCGTATCAGATTGAGTACTATTAGCAAGAAAATGACATGCATGTGACCGTTGTTTCGAGTCGGGTAAAAATGCATTTGAATTCACTTAATTGAGATAATGAAATTTCATATATTTATACACTTCAAACGGATAATGAGTTAATAAAAAGTTGATTCTTAAATTATACCAATAAAGTTGAGAAAACAGCTTTTTAAAACTTTGTTTATTAAATAATATCTTACAACTTTATTAAATAGATCCAACTTTTTAAGGGATTTGAAATATATTAGGAGTTCAAATCATGGACCAAAAAATGAGCTTTATAAGCTGATTAATGTCTTAAGATTTGGGACTATATCTACAAAATTATATGATAATGTTGTTGTGCATACAATATAGGGTAACACTTGTGTGACACGTCTCATGAGACATAATCTGTGAGACGAGTCAGATCTTTGAGTTGGATCTTTAACCTCATTAATCAAAGATCCGGCGCGGCCTCACGGATTAACACTCGTGAGACGGTACTGCAAAATTATTTGCTTTAATATCAGCTAATAAAATATGTTAATTTCATTATCATTTCGTAAACTTTTAAGTAGATGGAAGAAAACTTTTAAGTGTATATATATATATATATATATATATATATATATGATAATTATTATATATAATCATACATGGTATGTATGGTATACATACATTACATTTATGTATGATTGCATTACATACATAATACATACATACATACATTATACATATAGTATATATATATATATAGATATAAATATATACACACACACCACACACACACACACACCAACACACACACAACAAATATATATTATATATAGGTGCGACTGTACACTAAGGTGGAGTGTGGTGATGTTATATCCCATTCGTTGATCAAAATCCAATCCAACGCACCATAATTCTGATGATTGCGCGCTTCACTTAAAGATCACCGCGACATAGGAGGGCAAAATTGTCCATTAGTTCAATTCAAACTGATCGCTTCTCCACTTCTGCCAGTAACACCCCGTCCCTATATTCACAATCCTAAAGTCGCGAACCTCTCCAACTTGTTCCTGCTCCGGCGACGAAAGCTAGGCGAACCACTGCAACGACGAGCAACTTCAACGACAAACAGCGAAGAGACTATAGCCGAACCACACCACCGTGTTCTGAGAGGGACACGAACCCTATTCTACGACACTGATTCACTACAAAACACACAAATGGCGAACAAAGGCAAACAACGAGCATGCAATGGTATATTTCATTTATTATTAGTGTATTCTGTAATATTTAAATTCAATGTGTCAACTAACATCTTAACCCTACCATCACTGTATTCTTTTGAGCATTTCAGACTATGGCATCGCATTGCATGTTATTTGTGCATTATGAACATCAATGTAGTGTATATTTGTTTGTTATTGGTGTTTTCTGGAATTTGCAACATGAATATTGGTGAAAAACTGTTGGGTGTTTAATTTTTGTACACAGTGCATATTTATCCTACCATTGGTGTATTTCTTAGCATTTCATGCTATGGCATCTCGTTACGTGTTGTCTGTTTATGATGAGCATTAATTTTGTATATTTCTTTATTATTGGTGTTTTCTGTAATTTATAACTCGAATATTGGGGAAAAAATTGTGTTGTGAGTTTAATTTGTTGTACACTGTGCATATTTATCCTACAGTCGGTGTATTTTTTAGCATTACAGGCTGGGCATCTCATTGCGTGTTGTTTGTTTATGATGAACATCAATGTAGTGTATATATCGTTTATTATTGGTATTTTATGGAATTTGGAACTTGAATATTGGTAAAAAGTTTGTGGTGTGTTTAATTTTACGCATGGTGTATTTTTGTCCTACCATCTGTGTATTTCAGACAACAAAAGAAAGGCATTAGACCAAGGAGACTTGTCAAGGCCACAACAGTAGAGAAAACAGGAAGCAATGTCATTCCTTAACAGAATAGAAGATGAAACAGAGACAGATGAAGAAGTGCATGAACAAAGAAGTTGATGACGCTCAAATGATGAGATAGATACATTGGAGCAAGAGAATGAAGAGACTGGACCTAAAGATAAGGCCACTGCCAACACAGCTAACAAAACCCATTAATGACCTAACCAAACAACAACGCCAGGCGTATAAAAAAAGACATTGGCCTGGGAAGGCATTCTTGACCTCAAAATCACAAACCTTCCAAGGAAACTGGGGATGTGCGCTTGTTGAAAACTATGATGCAAGGAGCAGCACATTTGAATAATGCAAAATGGCCAAAAACTACAGATCACAGAAAGAAGATGTTGTTGGTGACATTGAGACTGCCACTTGGAGACATAGAAATCACTAAGATGG
>VALG01002430.1:0-16182 GCA_009835305.1 Ipomoea purpurea
CAAGATCCCACCAGCAATGGTAACTCGATGTATATTTCACAAGATACGTGACGAGTTGCTTGGAGAACTGCACCGAGCACATGGCGTTGGACTGCGGCGTACGGAGATCGTCAGCGCCATGGTGCTGAAGGGGGCGGCCGCCGTCCGAACATGCTGCATGCGCGCATCTTCATGCCATGGGGTCGAGTGGCCACACTTCGTTGATGAAGGTGTTAACGTCAACTCGCCGGAGGGGAAGCCTCAAGAGGCGGCATGCACCGCCAATGCCGCCGCGTGTTCGAAGAATGCGTTGTTTGTGGATATTTTAGAAGAGTCCATGGCAACTGGAGGGGGATGGGGTTAGCAGATAAAACCTCGTTCATCACAAAACCTCATTCGTTGTATCATCAACGGGCTCTGCTAGCATGCCTGTAAATAAACTTTCGGTATTTGTATGAAATGATCTTTTAAATTAATTAATGGAGTACTCTGAGATTGCTTGTATACATGAATATATACGTGTTTTATTATTATTTTTTTTTATTTTTTACTTTCTTTTTAGTTGTCCCAAATAATGTTATTTAAAAAAAAATTGAATTAAATCAATATTATTTTCTAATTTATCATTTTGACTCTTTCAAATTTCTAGACATTATGAGATAGTGCATACAATTGTATTGTACAATGACATCTACTTTTGGAGGGAAAATTTGGTGTTAGTAACATTTATTTTTGATGTGGTAATACGGCATTTACTATGAATACGGATGGGTGGTAGTGGTTTAGCTTGAATTAAGACGGGGTTCGATCCTTATGTGGTTGCTTTTGATTATTTAAGATATTAAGCTCGGTGGTAGACGTAATTAAGTTCAGAAGGTTTTCCGAGCTAAATGAAGTTATTCTCTCCACATAGGGCTAAAGCTGATCTGATTAAGTACATCCGTACGTATTATTATTCGTAGTAAACCGTCATATTTATCCACATCAATTTTGTTGCGTTATAAATCGTGCAAAAAGCGAATGTTACAAGTAATTATGGACGAAGAAGAGAATTTGGAATATTGAGTCACTCAAAGGAAATAGGGGAAAAAAGACCAAAAAGAAGATTTTTTTTTTTCTGTTATTTTGAAAATGTCACATTACATAAGAAGAAATGCATGTGTATGAAATGCCTTGGATGTAAAATAGTGGGCAAAATTATAGTCTCAAGCATTGGCCCCATTATTATACAATATATAACTTATTATTATTTATCATTATTTCTGGCACAAACAAATTAAACAACAATATTCAGAAAGTAATTATTACAAGATGACCAGTAGTCCATCGATCCCCTTGATTCCTTTCATAACCGCAAAGGTTTTATTTGCCTTAAATTCTTAAAATCTTTTATATGGTCATAAAACAGCCCTCCATCGTAAGCTCTTCTCTTCGATCAGACTAAACATCACACGTACTATCAGAAAGAAAATTCACAATTATACAATATTGAGTTATGGAAAGTTAATAAGGATAATGGAATGTTGCACTTCACTGGATAGTCAAATTGAGCTTTTCCGCATTAGGGTCAGCGATAATTGCGAAGGCTTCTTGGAGGATGCAATGGTGGCTTTGGCAACCGGGAGAGGGCAACGGTCGACGATGTTTGACGGTGACTTCGCCCTGACAAGGCTGCGGAACGCCGGCGTTGTGGGACGGTGCATCTCACTCTGTACATTCTCCGCACGCGCCTCCGTTGGCGTATATGGGATCGCTAGCCGCCGCTATCAGTGTGCCTTGCTCTTGGAACACCATCAGCATGCCGAAGCTGATATGAATTGAAGAAGCAAAAGGCATTTCAATTTTAGCTAAGACGAGGGTTAGGATTTAGGAATTGATCATATCAGATCATTCCAAATCGGCGCTAGGTGCTAGACGGTCGTCTCTAGGCGCCGCCTAGGCAGTCCCCAAACGCCTAGCGATTTTTTCAACATTGTTCTCCATAATCCAAAGTGATGAGAAAAGTGGAGTTGATAATACTCATATATATAAGCACGCTTAGGTAAGGCATCGATTAGGGCGCACCCTGGGACGTCGAGATTACGACATAGTGCTCATTCTGCAAACATTGATTTTTATTCATTATATAATAATATTAAGATTAGTTTAGTATATAATTTATATATTAAAATCTAATAATACATAAATATAATTAAATATTAAAATAATAAAGAAATACGCAAAAAAAATAAAAATAAAATTGAGCATAATATTAACAAGATAATTAACATAAATTGGGGTGAAGGAATTATTTTTCTTAACGTAGAATTATAATATACTTATTTTTAATTTCAATTATTGTAGGTAGATTTCTTAATTTGGTCCACTTACGTATAAATATGTTTTAGAATGATTTGACAAATCTGCTACTAACTTCCCGCCATAATAAGTACTCAAAGATACATTATAGGCCTTATTATAATCTAAATGTTAGAAACAACTCTAATTAAATTAATCGATAAACAACAAAATTATATAATATGTTTGATCATTATATAATATTAGAGAAAAATTAATGATTTGGTATCTCGATTATGAGGATTATCAAAATTTGAGATCATAAGAGATAACAAATTACTCAATTTGGTCATATAAATTTTTACCTGATTTGATCTTAAGTGTTATTTGCAGGTAAATCTAAAAGCAATTTTAGGAATTATAAAAAAAAAAGTATCTTCCTTCTTATTCCATAAATCTAAGTCGTTTTTATTATACAGATAAGGATTATTGTTTTCCGATAGTCATCAGCACTATCAATATGCAACAAAAGTGCGTGAATCATCTTCATCATGACTAATAAATGAATGATGTTGAAAATAGAAGTGCTTTTACTGGATGAAAATGATGTGGCACAAGGCATAAAATCGGTAAATACTTATTTTTAATTATAACGAATGAAATGAAGAATTGAGAAATTGAGCATAAAGTTATTAAGAAGTAAAATTAGTATTGTTTCTTATAATTAAAAAGCATTGTATATATGGTAGAATATGGGTATGACCATATCTTTGTGTAGTAGAAATATAAGTAAATGAAGGCCATAGCCCATAAAGGGCGGAACTTACGAAACGTAGGGTGGTGTGTAAAAGGTGCGGTTCGCTATACAGATGCCATAATTACTAAGACTCAATAGGCACAAACTCAAAGAATCACACGTTCAATACCATTTTTCTTATAATAATTAACAATATATAACAAATGTATATTTGCAGCAAGAAGAAGAAAATTGAGCAATTATAGGGGGGGAAAATCAGAAGTATTGTGAAAAATTACGCAAGTATTTGTCGTAATTACTAATCTGACTTCTTACACAGCATTATTCCAAAGCGCATTTCATGGCCTTTACTATGGCTTTCTAGTCTAGTCTAGATAATAGACAATACGTCAAGCTTATTACATTCAACATTAAATGACAGATAATGAAATAATTTAATATAATGGAGCAATGAAGTTTGTATATAGTATAAAGGCTGTTAACTTTAATTTAAAAGTTTAATGTAGTTCTCATCGCCTTGACCTTATTTGTTAAAAGAAAAATGCGCATAGCACAAAGTTTTTTCACCAGGTTGTATACAATAAAGGGTAGTAAATGTTAAATGTTGTTGAACGCCAGGTAGTGTTGTAAGTCATGCGCATGAGACAAACGGTTTAACCCGTAATGTCTTATTCTTAGAAAACAACAACTGATTATTTTGAACGCGTTGTCTAATTCAGTGTGTGTGAGCGCATATGCTTGTTAAATAAGATCAGCGCACACAAACAAGTTTATATTAAAACGTGTACTTTATCTAGAAACGACATCGGACTTATGTCTCTATTTAACATTAAAGAAACGTGTTGTTCTATAGACCAATCACATAGATGGTTAAGATTAAAAATCACGTACAAGATGTAGACATGTCGTTATCTAAAAAAGACAATGGTTAAATACACGTTATTGGATCGATAGTGCGAGTGATTTCTACACCGATACACGAAGACACAGTTTCACCACATTCTCAGAGCATCGAGTAGGTAATTCGAAACCGAGACGGACGAAAAACGCAAGGATTAGTTTTAATCATATTAGTCTTCTTATATTAGAAAGAGAACGGAACACATGGGCTGATTATAAACAGACCTGACTAGATATGAGCGTATGTTGTGAGAACGCGGAGAGCGGATGTTTATGTATAAACAGACAATGTAAGCATAATACAAACTCAGACAGATTTATCGTTGATCTTCTATACTCTATAAACGAACAAATGCAATCGAGTATTGATTAGCTCTCGTTGATAGTATGATAGAAGCAACTGTGTTCAAACAGCATGTATACCGAAAAGTGTTTCTTACTGATTTATGCGAGCAAGGAACCGTATTTTTAACAACTCACTCACAGAAAGCCTATCATAACAACATAAGACATAAATATATTCCTTACCGCAATGTATGTATTTCAAGTGACTCCAACCTAGATCAATTAGTATTTCATATATAGTATCGAAAATATTCAGTATATCTTTTTTACTTAAAACATTAGTATAATACATAGAACTGTCAACTTATCTGCAATCTTGTCTGTTATAGATATCGAAAAGATAAATTCTTTTGTGAAAACGATTTTCCACATCTTTATAGTATTGAACACCTCACGCTGGATTATTACAGGTTGATAAGAGTATGCTAACTTGGGTGGACTGCATAGAATCTAAGTAGGATACGTTAACCTAAAATACATGGCCCATTATATTAAATTATTTTTACATATATCGTTGAACATTAATTAATGTAATTTTTTGTATTATATAGAGCCCAAAGATTATTAGGTGGATCTGTATATTGTTACAAATAAAAATTTAATAAACATTAATTACAGTTAAGCTTTTTTTTAATAAGGAATTAATTAATTTTAAAATGCATTTTGATATGGTGCATAACTGTAAAAATGCTCAAGTAGAATAATATGAGCTTGGAATTACAAATACTATTGTTTGACTCTGGGGTATAGATCCGGTCGACGCAATTTCTCTCATCAAAGTGTGAACCAGGCAGAGGTGCATAATCAATCCTTCGCGCTGAAGAGCATTTAATAGTAGACGACGCATACTATTATTTTATCAGATTTTCCCCGAGAATTGAATAAATATTGACCTTCATTCTTGCTTATTCGTTCTTTACTTTGATCAAATACTTAAAAATATCATAAGTTTAAATTGTTAATATATATTTAAGTCCGAAATGACGCCGAGAGATGTGATGTGTGGGAATGCTTATTAAGTCATCCTTTGTTAATTTATTGGATTTCGATTTGCAAAGTTATTCTTGTGTTAATGCTGAAATTTTTTGAATATAGATCTCGAGTCCTAGTAGAAGTGTTAAAGTTCAGAATGCTGATTAAATGGATATTAGCGGAAAGCTGCCCATTTCCTTTTACACACGTAGAGAGCACGCTGACTATAGTATATTAGTAAGTTTCCGCCCTATAGAGGGCATAATTGAGCCTTTTTCGCTATATTATAATTAATTAAAATATATACAATTAGAATATAATTCTAAGAGCTATCAACTAATAGATTACGTTTGTACGATCTATTTATTAGCTACGCTCTCGTCACTGATTCGTGATCATTTAGTGGATATATAGACAATATAAGATATTTATATGTTTAGATCAGAATACAGCAAATTAGCAGAGCTATGGAAATTCATCTATTTATTTTTACGTTAGCAGCCAATGCCAGCCATTTGACTTGACTTATTTGCATAACTTTTTTATGTGAGTAGTTAAGCTCGAAAAAAATAAATTTGCTTCTGTACATATCTTAGGGATCGTATGTTATATTCTCTCAGATCGCTTCAAATTAATATCAACTTTATGTTGATAATACATAAATATTATCTCGATTAAATGTACAATTTTCTATATTATTTTTAACCGAATTGTTAGAATGCCATTGTGTTCCAACCATCATTTTTCATATCGCAGTCAAAAACATTGCAAGATCGAACCGTATTAATTTACGAACTTCTATAATTTCATTTCTGAATTTATTGTATTTAGCTGGGACTCGATAGGATTATAGTGTTCTCTATGGCACACGTTTGTGTGGCCATAGGTTTTATTTATTTTGTGTATAGAAACAGAATGACTATAAAGATCATAGATATTACTACATAAATAATATCCCTAATCCTGTTAAATAGAAGAGGAGGGGTGGTTGAGGGGGACTGTATATTATTTTCCAAGGGAGATCGGATTCAATAACGCCAAAAGAAAATGTTGACTCAATGTATGTAAAGTTCGAAGGATTCTCTGGCCTTGAAAGAGAAATTAGACACTGGCCCTACCGGATATTGTATAAAATAGAGGGGAATAAAAAAATAAAAATAAACATTGCTGAAATGAACTATAGATGGATGACAATTTGAAGAATTTCAATTAAGATAATGAGGTTAATTTGTAGCTCGATTGACCAAATTGGTGAAGATCCCAGCATTAATCAGAAAGTACCGAAACAAAACTAAGATTTTCCATGGGTTATAGATTAAATGCGTTATTAATTCTCAAAAATTGAGACAAACAAATTATTATGAAGTAAGAAACATTTTTGTTTTTAAGATTGCCGATCCTCTTAAGTCATGAAGTGTTCCGTGTACAATGACATGCCATACATCCCTCTATCATAACGTATTATCAGCACCTATATTGCAGAGGCAATGATTTTATTTCGCGAAGTGATCAAATTTTTCCCGGCGATAGCCATGAGTTTTTTAGGGGTCTGAAATTCTAATATAATTGTGAGCGAAGGGGCTTGAGCGGGGTGTTTGTAAGTTTGTTGTAACTGGATTTAACCCAGTAAGTGGGTGGTTAAGACGACACCAATACTTATTTTCATCTGAACATTGCATTTGTGGAAACAAACTTAGGTCGCGATATAATTGTATATTCTTTAATGAGTAGACATATTGGAGGGTGGAGTTTAGTTATTGCAGTGTGGTCAGTTGATATCTAATGTCTATTAGTAATAAAATCTAATTTTTTATATCTCAAAACTAATGAGATAGAGGATGGGAACACTCAGATTTATAGAAGTGACAAATTAATATTGAAGTTGTTAAAAAATTCATCATAACATATATTCATGAGATTTATTAAAAAAATTGACAAACGTAATATATTAAAAAATAGATTAAAAGTAGTTTATTATTAAGCAACTTAAATGTCTAGCGTAGACATGCATTAAATTTAAATTGTTTGTATAAGAAAGTGATAATAACTATCTACGGTCACTGCCCATATATTTATTTTATGTAAGTCTTTAGTAGAAAAATAGTATAAAAGTAATTATGAGAATGATAATTTATTGACTTCGTTTTTTTTGTATAATAAAAAAGTAAAATATATTGTTTATTTGGATTTTTTTTTTGTTTCTGTATGTAAATCAATACGTTTTTATTTATTATGCCATTATTTAAAGATTTTATTTATTATAGTAATAATATCAATATTTTTATGTAGAACCGGCTTTATCTGTTTTTTTTTTATTTCATAGTTAGTGAATGCTCTGGTCTTTTGGAAAATAGGTATATTATACAAAATATATAATAAGATATTATATACTAAGATACTTATATAATCTTTAATATTATGATAAATTGAATTAAAATAATTTGTTTAGCACTGCAAAGCACTAGAAATGTCGTAATCGAGCCGCCCAAGGCGCCTATGATTCGATGTACCTATAGAGCTGCTTAGTGAAATATGATATATCATCTCCATTTTCCTCATTACAGCCTTGGGAGAGATACAAGTTGAAAAAATTTCGGCAATAGGCGGTTTGGGGAACTGGCCTATTTGGCGGTATAGCAAGCCTAGGAGATCCAAGACCGTCAGTCACCTAGGCCGCCGATTTTGGAATGATCGATATGATTCTATCCTAAATTCACTAAACCTCGGTCATTTTAACTTAAAATTGATAATCCTTTTGCTGTCTTTCTAATTCATTATAGCTTCGGGCAATGCCTAATGGGATTGCCAAGAGGCAAAGGCACAACTGATAGCGGCGGCTAGCGATCCCTATAAATATACGCCCATAACGGAGGCCCCGCGCTGCGGTGTAGAGATATGGTTTACAGAGATTGGTAATTGTTGTCTTATCAGGGTCTCCACCGGAACTGCCGCGGCGGGTTTTGCGTAAGCCCTGGTTGCAGTGTGGCGATTGTTGAAATCAACCGTTTTTATATGTGACAGTGGAATACTGTTTGTAACGGAACTCTTTGGCGCGTTTTAGTAAGTGTGCCCATCTTGCCCGGTGTGCCATGTGTGTTTATGAGTGCTCTTCCCCAAAGAAGCTGCTTCCGAAGAATTATCGCAGCTCGACTTCCGTTAGATTATAATTAAGCGCGGAGAGGCAATCGGTTGTTTGCACAGAATACACCAACCAGTGTTGTATCAAACAATAGTCAGCAAGTGAAGTGCAACATTCATTTTATTCCCAGTTATTTGTAACCAATTCCAATACATGTCGCAACAATAGTATAGTTATTATTTACCCGTTTGATTTTATTGGTGAGATAATTTCTTTCTGGGAAGTTGAGGCGTGTGATTTTTATAGGTGGCTCGAGCTGAGATGAAGGTATCGACGTATAAATGAGAGCGGCTTGATGTTTTATGGATAGATTTGAAACAACATGCACCAATAAGATAAAGAGTTAATAATGAATAACACATCATCATATGTTGATATTCGTATTATGTCGAGAGGATTTTAATATAGACAAGATTTTTTATGGGTATTAGTGAAAATTCTTGGTAGTGAAGTCAATAGGAGTTGCGCTGGTGGCTGTAAATACTGGACTGGTGTATTTGATTATATACTTGCGATAAATAACATATAGATTCTTTATCCTAAATCTATATGGCTGTATACTCTAATATTGGTTGTTGGTTATATATTACCCATTACGTGTTAGTCGCCACAGACAAACATTGGACTACAATTGTGATAATAATGCACTACATTAATAATAAGTTTATATTTATGAAATAATGATGGCCAACTTTGAGACTATATTTATTGCACTATTTTCCGATTCCTAAGGGCATTTTTGTCATAACACATGCAATTTTTTCTTACGTAATGTAATGTGCATTTAATTTTACCTAAGAACAAAAAAAAAAATCTTCTTATTGTTCTTTTTTTCCCCATATATTTATCCAATTTTGGAGTATGCCTTCATTATCCAAAATTGTATAGCCCCTTCGTCCATAATTACTTGTTAAACATTCAAGCATGACTTTTTAGTTATTTTATCCTTTTTTCTTCTCCATTCCAAAAAATATTTTTTTCTCTAGTCAGATTGACAATGTTAGTATAAAGAATTACAATTAATTTGCAATTGAGCGTATTATTTACATTTTCCAAAGCTTAATTGGTCTATCTTTCTTTTCTATAAACTTCATCTGATTCCACACAATGAAAAAACCTCTTTTTAAGTCGTTAAATCGAGTAGTTTTAGTTTTAGATAGCTCAAGTGCCTTTTTCTAAGCACCACATCAGTGTGTGTGTGATAAGTGGAAGAAGAGAGAACTATAATTCATTTAGCTCTGTAAACTTCGACTTTATATGCATATACACGAACAATTCATACTCAAACGAGCGGTGTGAGGGCGGTGTTAAAAATACAATGAAATTTTAGAAAATAACAGAAAGCAGATGCGACTTAAAGTTAGAGACAAAGAATATATAAGGCTATGCGAGAAGACGGTTTGAGTCAATTGTTAAAATTCTACACTTGAGACTCTCGAAGATGAGAGAAACTTAGTTTTATCAATATGTTTATTGAATTGAAGAAAGTTGCCGATAAAAAGTTTGATTAATATACCATAACAATCAGATATTGATAAAAAATGTTACTTAAAACTATCCATATTTTAGCCCCTCAAAAAGTTAGATGCATATAGTAAAAGTACAAATGTATGTCTATCTTTAATCTCATTAAATTGTCTTAGAAAATTTGAAAGAGTCAAAATGTAATATTAATTTAAGAAAAATATAATGATGTATTATTTAATTTATCAATTTTTTTTGGAAATATACATTATTTGGGAGACGCTCTGCTCAAACATAAAAATAATGTGGAGCCAATGGTTTTTGTAATAAGAAAGATTAAAATGTGGAAATACAAAATTGAGTCAATTATAGAATCCATAACTAACGAATTTGAATTGATTCTAATGATTATTGCAATATTAAATGCAGATTTTTTCAGTATTCCAGAATGGCAGACCAAATTCTCCTCACAGCGCAACAGAGAATTGTTCTCTCAAGTGGTATAACTTGTTATAAAACAACTGAATAATATAAAAGATCGGGGAAAATATCCACAATTAGATTGTATAGATTTGTTTTTAAATTATGCAACTCTTCGCTGGGAAGCGATTGTTTTGGTTTTAACTACGCAACTTGTTTAGTTTTACAGCAATGCTATGCAGTGAAGCCTCTGCTTTTAGAAAAAACCTGCCGGCAGTATATAACCGAAGCATTGTGTGTGTGTATAGTATATAGAAACGGAAAAGATGGTTTACATTCTTTAGGCCGCTGTTGTCTTAATCGCGCGTCCATTCCCCTGCGCTCGTCTTTTAGAGCGATTGTGGTGTTATGTTGTCCCACTGTAATTGTACGCTTCTTAATCCACAAACAATTGCGTATATTTCTGTTCCTGAGAAACGCGCCGGTATGGCTATTGAACGGTGAATGACCGCCGCGTGTGGTTTCACGCCTGTTACCCATTCGTCGAGCCGATTGTTGACGTAAGAGCCAATTCCCACATTACGAAAACCGCGCGGAAATGTTCTTCTAGAGAATTTGGACCTACTAGGCCTTCTGGTAGATACACACCCGCTTCACGACGCCATCGATTACAACTACACGACCACACTAATTTTGTTGAAAACATTGACAACATATGAGCGTTTTTTTAATATAAATTTATTTTATATTATTTTATAATATAATATTATTATATGTATATATTGATATATATATATATTATATATTTTGTTAAAACGCATTTCCAGCCAAGGCTTAAATACTAGACAAAAAAAAAACAGTGTGTAAGCAGGTTCTCATAAAATATGTTTTTCTTTAACTAAATACTATAATTTGCTTAAACATTTGTTTTCTTTCAAAAAAAAAGAAAAATAAACATTATCTTCTTCTTTTTTTTTACTAAAACTATAATATCATCTCATAAACTTTTTTTTTTTTTTACTAAAACTATAATAGCATTACCGTTTTTATTTATTTCACAACAATAATAATGCATGCATTTAGTGTAAAACTACATTATTATTACCGTTGTCATTTTTAATTCAACAAATATGTAGTTTTACAGTACTAAATTTTTATAAATAGTGTTCCACACACGATTAATATATAAAATTATTACAAACTTAGTTCACTGACACAAAACTATATAATATAAATTAATTATAAAGTTTGTCAAAAATGCAATGTCAGAAAAGTATTGTGTGCTACCACCACTACTGGAATGCCGTTACAAAAATTAACACGCCTCCGCCCCGCGCCGTAAAATGTATTACCGCCAAAAAAAATGTTTGGTCGCCGGGAAATTTGTCACTCGCCGAAAAATCATGCCTCTTGAGGGGTTGTGAGAAAACTAAGGAAGAGGAGATGTGCATGCATGTAAGGAATTGGAGCGCTTTCATGACTAAAGGATCGGAATCTTAACAAAGTCTTCTTCGAATAATTTGATTTGTCTCAATGTTATAATAACGTTCATATCCAAACATTGTTGGGAACTTTCTTATGCTGGCCCCATCTTAAATCAATGTCATTCTCTAGTTCGTTTCAGAATGTTATTTGTTATTTTTTTCCTCTTTTAACAAATCGGGTTGGCCCATACTCTAACCAGAGACTTCGACTCTCTCTGTACGTCTCATTTGGGAGATAAACCCGACCCCCTGAATTGTCTCGTTCAGTTTTTATAGTAATCTTATGATTTTTCTGTTTTCATTAAAAAGAAAAAACACAAGCACAACATAACATAACATGCTAAACAATTAAATAAATTGAAGTCGATTTAACCGGTTCATCTTTTTAAATTATATATATAGAAAATTAATTTAATGGAATAAATTATGTATCACGTAAAGGATAATTAATTAGAGCTGAGAATATACTACATCAACCTAAGAAGAGTCGAAGCAATTTTTTTTGGTCCAACTACTCCACATGAAAATATGCAATAAGTCAAGTCATGGCTGGCTTGGCTGCTACAATAATTATGAGAATTTTCCATACACGCATGCATGATGCATGCACTTGGAAATTAAGAGATGATGAAAAGAAATTCTTATATGATCTTATCCACAAAAAATCGATCTGAACAAAACTAGCAATAAAATGTAAACGAAATATATTATTATATTCTTTTTGTTTAATTTTAATCTTTTTATTTTTAAACTTTAAAATTTAATTTTCTTATTATATTCACTCCTCACTAATTTATTTATCAATTTGACTAAACTTCAAAGTAAATTTTGAAAATGTTAAGTTTAACCTAATTTGCGAAATTAAAAGTCAAATATTAACAAATGAGACTTTAATAAGCATTATTTGTCTCAATAATCACAACTCCGCGATATTAATACATATGTTTTAAAGTTTTGGTTAAAATTATAACATTATATTCATTCTAATTTAAATAAGACTCGTCGTCAAACACTTTATGCTCAGATGACACCCCTGTGGTTCCCTTTGAGAGAATGTCACGGGATCAAACCCCAGAAGTAAAGTATTGAATATTATCTTGTAACTGTGAATTATTACATACAAAATGATTTTTTAAAATATCTTATAAAAAAAGTTACTTTTAATAGTTTTTTGAATTTTTGTATATTAAAACAATAATCTGTTAGAAAAAATTAATTAATCAAATACTTATATTGAACGTTTGCCCTTTTGACAGTTCATCCAAATACTACAACCTGTAATAATCCAGGTGAGGTGTTCAAACACTAAAGTGGAAATCGATGTCAAAGAAACTTCTATTTAACGTACATGATGGCAGATTGACAGGTCATTTTTATTTAGTAATTACTGTTTGTATTATATTGTATTTGATAGTTGAGATTGATTATAAGTTTTTGTATTCTTTATACTTATAATTGTGTATATATTTAAGAGATTGATTAAAATCGTTGTCTATGAACATGACTTTTAACAACAGCGGTTTGAACAACACACAATAGACAACGGTTTTTAATCGTTGTCTTTTTTAGAAAAGACAACGATTAAAAATCGTTGTCTATATTCGTGACTTTTAACAACACCGGTTTCAACAACACTCAATAGACAAACCGTTGTCGTTTCTAAAAAGACAATGGTTAAAAATCGTTGTCTATGTACGTGATTTTTAACAACACCAGTTTCAACAACACTCAATAGACAACCGATGTCGTTTCTAGAAAAGACAACGGTTTTTAACTGTTGTCTATGTGCGTGACTTTTAACAACAATGGCTTCAACAACACTGAATAGACAACGGTTCAAAAATCATTGTTGTTTCTAGAAAAGACAACGGTTAAAAACCGTTGTCTATGCGCAGGACTTACAACAACACGGGCTTCAACAACATAAATTTTACCCCTATGACAACGGTGAAAAACTGTTGTCTATGTGCATTTTTCTTTTTTAACTAAGTCAAACAATTAATAGTTGTCAAATAAACTAAAATTAACTAATAAGCTAACTGCCTAACTATATTACCAAACATGCCCATTATATTAAATTATTTTCATTATCGTACATTTAATTTGAATGTAAAAGGGACGTATTGTCTATTATTCTAGACTAGACTAGAAATGCATGTAAAGCCATAAATTGCGCTTGGAATAATGCTGTGTAAAAGTCAGATTAGAAATTACGAAGCAAATACTTGCGTGAATTTTTCACACATACATTTCTGATTTCCCCGCCTATAAATTGCCTCATTCTTCTTTCTTCTTTGCTGCATAAAATACATTTGTTAAATTGTTAATATATATTTCCGAAAGAAAAATGGGGATTGAACGTGTGATTCTTGTGAGTTTGGTTGCCATGAGTCTAGTAGTTATGGCATCTGCTATTAGCGGAACCGCCACCTTTTACACACCACCCTACGTTCGTAAGTTTCCGCCCTATGGGCTATGGCCTTCATTTACTTATATTTCTAGCTACACAAAGATATGGCATACCCATATTCTACATATATACATATGCTTTTTAATTTATTAAGAAACAATACTAATTTTACTCTTATATTATACTTTATTGCTCAATTTTCTTCAATTCTGTCATTTCATTCGTTATAAATTAAAAATACTATGTATTACCGATTTGATGCCTTGTGCCAACATCATTTTCATCCAGCTAAAAAGCATCTCTATTTTCGAACATCATTCGATTTTTATAGCTGGATGAAGATGATTCACTGCACTTTGGTTGCATATTGAAGTTGCGATGACTATCGAAAACAAATAACCTATCTGTATAAAATAAACGACTTAGATTTATGGAATAAGAAGGAAGATACTTTTTTTTTTAAATTCCAAAATTGCTTTTTAGATTTGACCTGCAAATAACACTTAAGATCAAATCAGGTAAAAATGTTATGATGACCAAATTGAGTAATTTTGGTACTCGATGACCAAATTGGTGAAATCCTCATAATCGAGAGACCAAATCAGTAATTTTCTCATATTATATATATGATCAAACATATATATAATTTTGTGGTTATCGATTAATTTAATTAGAGTTGTTCTAACATTGTAGATTATAAAAGGCCATAATGTACTTGGAGACATATGGGGGGAGTTAGTAGCAGATTTGTTCAAATCAATTCAAACAATGATACGTAAGTGACAAATTTAAGAAAATTCTACCTACAATAATTGAAATTAAAAAAGTTATATTAAATTCTACGTAAGAAAAATATATTCCTTCTACCCCAATTTATGTATCTTGTTTAATATTTATTGCTCAATTTTATTTTTTTATTTTTTTTTGCGTATTTCTTTATTATTTTTAAATTTAATATTTTTTGTATTTAATAGTATTTTTAATATATAAATTTTATATACTAATACTAATCTTAATATTATGATAAATTGAATTAAAAATCAATGTTGCAGAAAGCACTATGTCGTAATCGAGCGCCCAGGGGCGCCTAGATCGATGCTACCTAAGCGTGCTAGTAATATGAGTATATCATCTCCACTTTTCTCATCACTTGGGAATGAGAACAATGTTGAAAAAATCGCTAGGCGTTTGGGGACTGCCTAGGCGGGCGCCTAGGAGACCGACCGTCTAGCACCTAGGCGCCGATTTGGAATGATCTGATATGATCTTCCTAAATCCTAACCTCGTCTTAGCTTAAAATTGAAATCCTTTTGCTTCTTCAATTCATTATCAGCTTCGGCATGCTATGGGTTCCAAGAGCAAGGCACACTGATAGCGGCGGCTAGCGATCCCATATACGCCAACGGAGGCGCGTGCGGGAGAATGTACAGAGTGAGATGCACCGGTCCCACCAACGCCGGCGTTCCGCAGCCTTGCAGGGGCGAAGTCACCGTCAAAATCGTCGACCGTTGCCCATCTCCCGGTTGCCAAGCCACCATTGATCTCTCCCAAGAAGCCTTCGCAATTATCGCTGACCCTAATGCCGGAAAAGTCAATATTGACTATGTCCAGTGAGTGCAACATTCCATTATCCTTATTAACTTTCCATACTCAAATTATATTATAATTGTGAATTTTCTTTCTGATGTACGTGTGATTTTAGGGTCTGATCGAAGAGAAGAGCTTAGATGGAGGGGCTGTTTTATGACCATATAAAAGATTTAGAATATTAAGAGCAAATAAAACCTTTGCGGTTATGAAGGTAGATCAGAGGATCGATGGACTACTGGTCATCTTCGTAATAATTACTTTCTGATATATTGTTGTTTATATTATGTTTGTGCCAGAAAAATGAAATAATAAAATAAGTGATGCAATATAGTTTAAATAATGGCCAAATGCTTTGGAAAGAACTACATCATTTGTCTCTGCAGAATTCCACCGACCACACCGGCATTTTGCTCACCGGCATCTTCTCTTCGTAATGTTTTTAATG